>RDPX01000006.1:4806827-4829821 GCA_003991215.1 Morbakka virulenta | reverse complement strand
AACGTCGTTGTCTATATCATAACATAACATAACACAAACAAAGCACAACATGACATAGCAACATAACATAACAACATCACATTATAAAACATAACATGACATTACATGACGTAACATCACATAACATCACATAACATAACATAACATAACATAAGTAAAACATAACATAACACATCAGCGATAATTAAGGTACCGATATACTTATGTGTACAAATGTTCACATACATATATTTAAAAGTTTATTTAAATAGTGATGCAAAACATATAGGAAATTGGCTATCAAAAAAAATCAACCATATGAGCAAATCTTTTGGTGAAATGTTTGTTTTTGCATTTCATACTAATTTGTAAACGATGTTGTGATTATATTGAATGTGCCCTAGCTTTTCAGATAGACTTTTTCTTGATGAACCTAGTAATATATATATATATGTTAGTATGTTATATCATGTAGTTAAATTGTGCAGATAGCTGTTACTAACTTTAGCAAGGTAGTATCTGGTTTAATTAAGGCATTTTAAAGGGCTGTGCTTATTATATTGATATTTGAAATTAGGTAAACATTACTTACAACACCATTTAAAAATATGGTGTTTTTTGTGAGCTCACAGTAAGACAAAAGGTAACTACTTTTCACCCCTTAATTGAGAAGACATCTTATGTCTTTACCGTCATTGGTGTTATCTAACCAGGGCTCTGACACCTGTCTTAATTTTTCTCCTTGAATATCATACACAAAGACTAGCTTTCTTTTTAGGTTTCCGTTACTTTTACCACTTCATTCCATCATTGCGCTCCAATTTGGTGTGGATTATAACTCGTTGTATGCTACCTTTGGTGTATCAAGCAAATCATATTTCTCATCTAATACTCTCATTTAAAGCTCAAGGGTTTTTTAATATGTTCTTGTTATTTATAATAGTTTTGCCGTTACCTATTGTTACCACGAAATTGCAATCTTGTTTTTCAGTTTAATTGCATTACCTTGCAAACAAATGGATTTGAAAAAAAACACAAATGACTTTACCACGCAATCGTTAACACTGTCGTTCTAGAGCGTAGTATCTTGGATTCCTTTGTTTTAGTATAGTTTGGGATACTTTGTTTTGAACCATTGTTGTTATTTCAAACAGAAGGAAACGCCGAAATACCATTGGTTGGGGACAGTTTCTCCCACTGGACTATCACTAATTTGTGGGAATGTGGGTATTTGTTTGAACAAAACTTTTAAAGCAAAGGTCAACGATTATTGAGCCCCTAACAAAGATAGGGCCAGGACATTTTCACTATCGGGTCGTGAGAAAACAGTAAGGTTTGCAAAATCATAAAAAAATCTTTAATAATGAAATGAATAAGGTCAAATATTAAACATATTTGGTCCTTTCCTTGTACCTTCATGATAGAAAATATGTCCTGTGCACTGGTTAGATGCACTGGTTATAAACCAGTACATCTAACTGTTAAGCCGCATGCTCCTCCAATTGAGCCATCAACGTTCGTTCTTAAGCAGAACATTTTTGCAAACATATCTTCCATATTTTCGAAGTTATCTTAATAGTATAATGCTATTGAGCTACTTGACTTACTTTGAATTAATTGCGTAATCCTCAATGGATCCTTGCACACTTCTTAGAAACACAATCTTTCCATTTCTTCCTATCCAATGCAAGTCTTTCAGCAGTTAACAGCGGTAACGCAAGATCTTGTCTAATCTGGTCTTTCCAACGCTTTGGAGGCCTACCACGAGACCTCTTACCAGGAAACTCTTCCTTGTAAGCGCGTAGGACGTTGCTTTGAGGTCCTCTTCGTACTACTTAGCCAAACCAATTCAATCTTCTCTGTTTAATAATGTCAATGATGCTTTTTTTTAGTCCCAGTGTGCTTTTGATGTGACTAATTTTACATTTGTCTAATCTAGTTTTACCTGCCAAGGTTCTCAGGCAATCATTTTCGAAGACAGTTAACTTTTGCTCATCTTCTGTTTTTAGAGTCCATGTTTCGGCAGCATAGGTGGCTATCGGGACAATAAGAGCATTATATAACCTCAGTTTTCTCAGTTTTCTCCTAATACTATATATATATATATATATATATATAGTATTAGGAGAAAACTCCAAACAGCTAGATGTTAAATGCTGCTAATTATGCTAATTTGACACATTTAAAAAAAGATCGAAAAACTCTTTACATCACAAAAAAGTGTTTTTTACACGACTCGAGACACGATATATAAATAAAGGCACAGAAGAAGTGTTTCAGAATTTGAAAGAAGAGACAGACCAAAGAATAGCTATGTTGGTAACAGAGGTCCCAGGCTTGTGATCGGCAGTGGCTGCTTTTCACAAGTGTTACGGGTACCCAACACTCACCATTCCATCTGTTACAAAGATCTGAAACAATATGGTGAAAGAGAAGAACAAAGAAGAATGTAGGAATGTAGAACAAGAGTAAGGTAAAAAAACGGTATTGTCAAAAAGAGGAGAAACAATGAAATGTAAGTATTAGAAAGACGGAGAAGTAACATCAGAAAAAAATGTATGTATATATATATATATATATATATATATATATATATATATATATATATATATATATATATATATATCTGTGTGTGTGCGTGTGTAAAGTTCAATGAGTACATTTCATGTTTTAGGTAGGACTACTCTCTTTACTATTATGTAGAGGAACTGTATTTGAAAAAGGTACAAAAATTTGTTGATTTCGTTGCTTTGTGGTCTTAATTTTTTGTATAAGCTTATCAGCTCAACCAACTATATTATGTGTGTGTTTTCACACTTGTGAATTTATTCTTATTTGAATGAAAAGGAAAAATGAATAGGTACTTTTTGTCACAAATGGTTCTCACAACAAAAGTACAAGGAAATAGAAAGGAACATGGGAACAAAGGAACAATTTCTTTGTCATTATTTCTGGTGTCATTATCAGTGCATTTGACTACACATGGCAGGGGGGGGGGTCAATGTCCCTTTCCAGCATTATTATCATTATTAGTATTACTATTATTATCATTATTATTATTACTTGCATTATTCTTAGGCAGGTATTGTCTAGAGATTTTTTGAAAGGAAGAAAGCCGTAAAAATAAACCGAAGTTTTTATCAATTGTTTAACCTTCACATTTCCAATCTCAGAATACTGGTTGACACAAAGAAAGCTATTTTTTTAAAAAATTCCACTTAAATATATGGTCACAGTGCCCAAGATTCCAAGAACATCTTGAATTACTTTCCTCTGCTTATATCGCAGAACAGTGGTACTACTCTTTTGCAGCCACCCTATTGTCATCCGAGCACGCAATTTCAATCTTTAAGCAGACTTTTTTCTTTCTATAAATGAGAATCAAATCTAGTGATCTTGTCTCTATTACGACTTCACATTTTACACTGAAATCTCGCAATAACTTCACACCTTCTCTTGCTCTACATCTAGATTTATACTCATGCCATTCCTCACATCTTTTCAACCTAAATTTAAAGCACGGTTTCAAGTGGATAATAGAGGCTACGTTATCTTACCCCTTGTCTTATGCTTTTTTGGTCAATACCCTGCATTTTTGACACAAAGCGAAGAGCTAGTAGTTATGTCAATTTGGAACTTCACATACTTAGTTCTTTCTGAGAGGTAGTTCTTGCAGCTCACAATTTATTGTTTTTTCAAGCTTGTATATCTGTTTTAAAAATCTTTCGTCATTTTTCAGTTTTACCAACGCCTTCCCTCCTCTGCACAAACCGACTACATATCACCATTTTTCCAGTCTCTCGATTATTATCGAATGGTTACACACCATCTAGTGATGGATGGGTGAAAAACCCACATTCAGCGTCCAGCAACAAGCCAGGACAGTTGAATGCAGGCACATGTACTGTAGCCACAAGAGTGAGATAAAATAGAAAACCAAATTAAAAAAACATCACTTTAACCTTGCAAGTGGCGCCTCACAACCAGTGAGGAAAGGCACATTGCTCAAGCGGTTGTTGTTGTATAACAACAACTCATGAATACAGCACTCCCCACTCCTAGCCTGATAGCTGACAATGCATGGAAAGATATCTTAGTACTAGCACTAAGTATTATTATTATTACTATTATCATTATCTTATTTTCATAGCTTTTGCTCTGGCTGTTGTTATTGCCGTTTTCTTCTGCAAGGCGAGTCATAACTAATGACCATGTGCTAGCAGAGGTTCTTTGACTTGATATTCCCAGCACCTTCCTGAGTATCCTTGCAGTTCCTAATAGAGTCGTTTTCTGCATTACACCTATCTCATATGGAATTCCAATGTTTTGCATCCATGAATCAAACCCTCGGGAAATACTCCCTTAAGCACCTATAACCACAGGGACAACTTTTATCGACTTCAATCCCCACAGTCTTCCAATTTCTCTCTTTAGATCTTGGTACTTTTCTACCTTTTCCCTTCCTTTCTTTTCAACTCCTCCATCTGCGGGTATATCAATGTCTACAATGATTCCAGTCTTCTCTCTCTTATCAACTACTATGATATCTGGTCTTCTAGCCTACATTACGTTGTCACATTGGATATTGATATCCCACAGAACCTTCATCATCATCATTATTATTATTATTATTATCATTATCATTATCATTATTATTATCATTATTATTAGCAAAAGTACCAATATACAACATGATATTTATAAAAACACGGAAGTTTTGAAAGCTGTGCAGAAAGAAAACAAGGAGCGTTTACAAAGTTATCTTACTACTCAAGGTACTATTCTTTCATTTCTGTTTGACAGCGCAACTTCAAAATATAACAACTTTTGGTGTGAAGTTCAAAAAAAGCTGCCTAAAAATATATTCAGCTTTACCATTCGTTATTTGAACTACACCCTTGTAACTCGTAAAAATCCATCCAAATGGAACCTCAGTCTATCGTCTTCTTGCTCTTCTTGTTTTGAACCAGAAACGCTTCTTCATGTTGTTGCCAGCTGCAAAACGTACCTTCAGGAAAGTCGATAAACTTGGCGATACAACTCAGCATTACAGTTTTTATCAGGTTCTCTCAAATCTCTTAAAAGTTGTACAGTAAATGCTGATATTTGTGGATTCTTATCGCCAAGTATAAAAGCTGGAGATACTTTTCGACCTGATTTGCTGTTCGTTACTCCACAAAGACATACTTGAATTGACGGTGGGGTATGAAACAAACCTGGAAAAAAATGCTTCTCGCAAATATGAAAAATATCGTTCTTTGATTCGTGATTTACATTCCAGCTTTTCGAAAGTCAGCCTCGTAAATCCTTCCATTAGCTCTTTAGGTATATTCGGTCAATCTTGTATTACTTTCAGTGAGATGTGGAACGCTTTGAGCATCGACAACAAACACGACCGCTTTCTTTCAACCAAACTTTCTAATATAATCATTCGCACCACATACTACCTATTCTGTCGTAGAAACCAACCATGGACAAACCCTGAATTATTGTCATTTTATTAATTTTGTTAGTAACATACTTAATTTTGTTAAATAAAGCAAGCCAATGCAAACTACCTTGATTAGTGAGGTTTGTAATTGTATGTTTTCGGATGAAAAAAATAAAAAGTTTCAGAATATTATTATTATTATTATTATTATTATTATTATTATTATTATTCATATGCCTTCAGCGACAGGATTTAGTGTTGGTGATACCTTTGAAAATGTATATCATTGAGCTGACAGGATGTTTTAAGACAAACGTCAAACCGAACGAGTATAAAATCACCCGTTATGAATACCTTAAGTGTGAATGACGATAAAAGTAGAGATGTCGTGTTGATTTTTATTCAACTTTTTCCCTTAATTTCTATTTAAAAGATATTGACAATTTCAAAATCTTTAAAAATTTATAACTAGATTATAAAAGAATTCTAACAAAAATTACAGAGACAGCTATCAGATGGTCCTATTAAATTCTGAATCGGTGACTACAGGACTGGACTTTAACCGAACTACTTTTTGTATTAAATTCAAGCTTTTTTAATTCGCTCGTTATGTAATTAACAGAACACAATGTGACATTGCAGTAACATAATTAAATAAAATCAGATGACGTCTAACTCATTATCATTATTATTATTACTATTATATTATTATTATTATTATTATTATTATTATTTTATTGTAATATAATTATTACAAATATTATTACCATTATATTTTTATCTTCGAGTGGTTACACACCATCTGGTGATGGTTGAGTGAAAACCCCATATTCAGCGCTCAGCAGCAAGCCAGGTAACTTGAATGTAGGCAAATGTACTGTACTCATAAGAGTGAGATAGATAGAAAACCAAATGAAAATGGTAACATCACTTCAACCTTGCAAGTGTCGTCCCACAACCAGTGAGGAAAATTACATTACTCAAGCGGTTGTTGATAACAACTCATAACCACAGCACTGCCCACTCCTAGCCTGATAACTGACAATACATTCTATGTATTGTCAGTTAACAGGCTAGGAGTGGGGAGGGTTATTATTATTATTATTATTATTATTATTATTATTATCATCATTTAAACATTTACTTTCTGCAGTCAGACTAGTCCATGCTAACTACCTGTTTCTATAAGGCTGACGATGCAAGAGAAAGTTTAACGCTGATTGAGCAAGTCAGAACGAGTTGCTTGAATTACTGAGATTTTTACTTTTTAGTTAGGTTCTATTTTACAGCCGCGAATTACTAATATTAGACAGTTTGAAGGTGCAGATATGGAATGGTTGCAATGGTCAAACGATGTTCCTTTTTAAATATATAATGAGCTAAGCACCCTCTGTTAAATTTTATTCCTTCTATTTGTGGACCTCCAGTGATCCTTAACAGTTATAGCGTTGCTATGTGGCTTCAGACATGTTGGATTTCAGTTTTACATTAAGTATTATGTACACTTTATCTGATAAAAAGTAACAGCAGTATGTTTTTCCCCTTCCATGCTGTCAATGATGTAAATTGTGACTCAGTTTAAAACAGGGAGGACCCAAGTAGCCAAGATGAACGTAAATAGCTGGGAATGGGATGTTTCTTGTCAGTCTAATGCTTTATTGACTCAATCAGAAACAACAATAGTTAAATAAAATTTAGAAAATTAAATTCAAGTATCCCACTAAGTGGCATTAAAATGAAAATAATGTGTCATTATCTTCATTGTAACTAACATTTGGGGAGTATTTCCTTTTTTTCATTAATTGTGATTTACATAAAACAAGGACACAAGGCTCAACAATAGGTCAAAGTAATAACATACTCCATTCAAAGCAAATATTAATAAATTGTGTTTAGCGCTTTGGTTGTCGTTTAATTGGCCTTTCAAGTGAAAGATAAGAATGACTAGCCTCTGAACTTAGCGCTGATATCTTGGATGGTGAAGGTTGTGACCATGATGGCCGTAGGCAGTGGATCGAACCCAATTAGCTGCTTAGACATTTTTCAATATTTCCTGAGCATAAAAATGACGTTTCTTGTTCAAAATTTTGTAAGGCTTTGCGAAAAAAGACTCCGTCACTTATCTATGTGCAGATTATTCATTTTTCTCCTTGCTCGAAATTTTACTTGATGTTCAATTTTTACGCAAATATGACGGAATAATATTTCGAGTTCCTTATCCGAAGCTGTCAACGTACTATCCAAATTTCCTATTAAAATAAACCTTTTCGTTAATTTTTTCATTCATTCAACTTTTAAACAATTTGTCTGTTTAGATTATTTTAAAATTTTTTATGAGAATTTAGGCAGTGGCAAGTGTGGAACAAACCCTTTTCTCCAGCTGTCCCGATTCATTGTTAAATAAATTGATGTTCAAAACCATAAGATCACTTAAGGGATCTTAACTCATATTGAGTATGACCTCGGGTTTTATCGAGAGCTTTTCAAAACATTTAAACTCAAGTTGATAAACATACTTGCTGTAAAATCACTGAAGATCAATTAAGAAGGCAGAAAGTACCAAGCTTAAGTAAACATTTTCTAAGAATATCAAATTCAATTAATAGTGTGACCTATTTTGTTCCTGAACGACAATTCCCTACCATTAGTAAACAGCTTGATCTAATAAAAGCTATTTTTGAAATGTTTATAGTAAAATCGTACTTTTTTGATGTTTATTGTAAATAGGATCTAGGTTTTAATTAGCTCACAAGACCTTGGGAACATTAGCCCTCGAGCCTTTGAAATACTTAATGACGTTTTCTGATCAATGCAACAGTCTGAGAAGTGCTTTCTATACATTTCTCTGAGTAATATGTCATTTTTTTCAAGTAGGAAACATTTGAAGAATTGCTTATTACCTATATAGATTTTAAAAAAACTTACACAATAGGAATACAACAACTTGTGAATAAAAATAATGGTTGTAATAACTAATAATGTTAATTTCGCTCTCAACATCTGAAAGTATTCCTTAGTGACGTCATGTTGTTCTTGCATAAAACGATTTTAATTCCCCTTTATTTTGGTCATTTTTCATATAAGGTAGTGTTTGTGGGTGTTATTTATTTAAAACATTCATTAAATGATCATCTTTGAAATTATAAAAAATGAAATTTAATGGAAACATTTTAATGGAATATACTCTTGGTAGCATCTTTAACATTTTAAGCAGTAATTGAACCGAGAATCCTTCACTAAATTAAGAGGTGGTCCTGTACAACCTTTTTTTGTACTCTTAGCATGACTGACAGACAATCAAGGATAAATCAACTCAAACCACTTGTTGTTTTTCTATCCTTACTGCCTATAGTCTAGATTTCTGAATACTAACCTCAAAAACGTGTGGGAGCAATTTTTACAGGGACTTTTTTAAGTTGGTAGTCATGGTAATGAAGCTAATGATCAAAACTTCAGAGGCTGAATTTTTGAAAAACAGTCTGTTTATTGAAAGAGAATTTAAAACTAGTCAAAACATATAAGGATTATGATTTCAAGTTACAACCCTTAAAAAATGGCTTTATTAAATTTTTGAAAGTCAAAGGAAAGTATCATGATAGGAACCTTACATTCAAAACATTTAGGTCATGTCAATCATTGAAATTTACGCTATTTTAGTTCAAAACTGTGTTTAGTGCATGCAGAATCATTAGAAATACTTGTATAAACTACTTTTGTTAATGTGTATAATGGAATAATAATTTTTAGATTTCAGGAACACTGTCTCTATAAATTGGCTGTTATTGAAGAATAATATTTCTTCGTTTTCACACGTAGTGTTATCAAAAGCTAATTTATTCAAATACGAAATATTTTATGAAAAATGAAGATTGAAACTGGGGTAATAGTTAGTTTTCTACTTATAAATCTTCATTTTATTTATGTATTGCTATCTGCTGATTTTATCTGATAGTGTTTTTGTTTTCTGCTATTTTTTGTTCTCATTCAAGAAGAAAATGAGAATTTGAGATGCTAATATGGTTTTGTACGTTAGACGTCCACATTGTAATGTTGATTACTGCGAGTACAATAAAAAAAATTTAATAGTTCTGTCCAACAAAATTCAAATGTCGTTTGGCTGCCACCAAGCACCTGGGAAAAAAAGTTGTTTGAGGACAGAGCTTGTTCTTTCTCTACCAGAACGTCCTGATTCAGCTTGGAAGATGTGTATCTCAAAAAAAACAGCAATAGAAAGTTATGGTAGTTACTTCATAGGGTGCAATATCAAATACTACTCTCTTCCCTGACTGGAAAATGTAGGAGTAAACTGTGCTTCTATACCCAAACTACATTTATTTACACCACACAGAATTGATATTCAAAGTCAGCTAAGGTCTGACCAAAAGCACAAGATCACAGTTTTCTTCTTAACTCTTCTCTGTGACGCTAACAATGTCCAAAATAAAAGTAAGACGCAATATGTTATATTTATCTTTTATTTTAATAATTTTTCTTTGCTATTATGTAAAGCTTTTTAACTGGAACAGCCTTAATTTTTAGATAGTTTAACCAAACGAATATATTTTGAACGATAGACCTTCAGACCATTTGTTGAAATTCAAGATTGAGCTGTCATCACATCATAAACTTGATTAACGTTTAAGCAGCTGTTATTCAAAAAATTATAACTAAACACATAATCTGCTTATATAAAAATTGCTGTTTGAATTTTTTTTAATGAACATCAATATCTACTTTTATGTCCAAAGCTATTGACGACTTAATTACATTATGCAGTTGTAAAGTATTAATAATACATTAGCTTCCCCTGACCCAGTGGTTGATTCCAGGTGAGATTTTAAATATTTCGATTTTGATGGAAGCGAATACGAATAAAAAATACAACAGGTGCACAAGATAAAGACAAGAATGAAACCATAAAAAAATCCAGGTCGTCCATTCTTTCTGAAACAGTGTAAGACTTTCATAAATAAAAGTATTTTCCAATATTTGACAATTTCAGTACTGAGAATATAATTTATCTGCTGGTTCCTTTTCCATCTCCTTTTTCTTTCTTTTCCTTTTCCTTTCTTTTAACTTGGAAAAAATACCGTTTAATATGGTCTGCATAGGTTATGGTTTCGCTCTATCGAGTTAGGCGAGTCCAATTCGGGGAGGTAAAGGCTTTTTTACCGTCTTTCCCCTTGAAAGTCCATTGGTCTAATGATAATATTAGATCGGCACCATGCCATTACTATTGAAACCTTCCAATACTGAAAATTGTGCTTACTACAGTAGACTAGGAAGGGATGAGAATAAAAGCGAAAGGAATGGACTTATTTTAGAATTAGAAGAGTTCCAGTCCTAAAAGAGGAAAAAGAATCACAAGGAACAGAATTCCAGCCTCTGCCATTCAGAGAAAGAAACCTACGACTGTAAAGGATTTTTATACATTCAGAATCACAACGACACTTAGGTAATAACGCTATGAGTAACGAATTTCTGTGATTAAATTTATCTGGGTGTGTGTGTGTGGGCGGGGAAGCCACACGTTTTTCAACAATTCTTGAAAAATGGTATTAAAAAGGAAGTTTTATCTGTACTTTTAGGGTTCCAAAAAAAGAGGGAGTTGAGCTTAGTGGCTAATGAGATCGTATTTCAGTCAAAAGTTCATAGTTTGATCACCCGAGTGGGTAAAAAGGTTTCGAATCTTATACACCTTAAAACTACCCTTACTTATATATGGCATTATTTTGTTGAGAAGGTCTATAGGACCGAGAAAGTTGTTACTGTTACAATAAAGTCTCTTCGAAAGGACAACATCCGAGTCCAAGAAGCAAAAAGGTAGTTAAACAAAAAAAAAGCGAAGAAAAAATGGAGCAAAAGAGTAAGAACTATTAGAAATCGGAAATTCACTGCTATTGCACCATCATGCTTTTGTAATTGCTCCGGAAGAGCTTTAATCTTATAAAATGGACCATCTTCTTCCTTCTCGAGACCTTGAAATACCAAGTTAGCGTGTCTCATCGCGAGCAAGCCCCCTTTGGCCTGAGTTGGTAATCTTTCTAGAGGCGGTGTCCTGATCAAGAGACCCGTGCTTGCGACAATTTATCACCTTCCTTCTCATTTATGAGAGCAATGTTCGGTAGACAATGTTTGCTGTAGCTCCTTTCAATACCTCCCCGATCACTACCGTACTGCAGGTCTGCTTCAAGGTTGATAGTTTGTATTACCTGTTTCTCTTTTCAATTTATTTCTGACAATTTCAATCAAATAAGTGTGAATAATGTCGGAATCATAGACTGATTTTACATCTGCTTGTGTCCAATCGAAATATGGCAGCACTAGTTTTACATAAATAAGAAAAGACCTGTTATAGAAACACCCTCTTCTTAGCCTTCAGTAATGTCAGAGTTCTTCGTTCGGATTTTTTTTTTGTGAAAGGTTTCCTTCATTCTAACGCTCCTCATATTTTTGCTCTTTCTAATACAAGCCTCAATGACAGTGTTCGTAACTTCTTCAAACTCATGGCTATTCACCTTTGTTTCGACAGGACTCTACCACTCTTCTTCATGCTCTTACTTCTTGCTCGACAGGATCTTCCAGCTGTTAGAGTACAAGAATTTAACTCTAAAGATCAATTGTTTATGCACTTTAGATTGTTTCTTCTTCAGGCCACTTGTTACCATGTTTCAATTCGATATGACTACTGTGGTGGCGACCGGGGTTAAAAATGTAAGTATGTTGGCCCTTTTTTGACAATGAAGACATACAGTCAAAAAATGAATTTAAAGGCAATGTTAAAAATTTATATTTAGTGTTAGACTAGTCTGTCACTCTGTGGTTACCACAAGCTGTGTTATTTGTTTATTAATATAGGACACGCTTGTTTTTATTTTACTCAAACGGCGACTCCTAAGGCCAAAATGCGGGGCTCGGTGAGTCCGTTCTTGTAAACTGAAATATACAATTAAAAAGAAATACGTTTTTTGAAATTGGTTTAGAGTTTCCTGAAATATAGGGGCAGATTAATTTAGATTATTTATGAAGAGAGCAATGAGTTAATGTTTTTTTATAACTAAGCCAGAGAGCCCCAGAGCTAGCACTTAATTTTATATACTAGCTTCATTCCGATAAAAAGTGCGTCTGTTGTGAGTCATAGGTGGCATCTCACAACTACTGACATCAGAAACGCTTCTGTAGCAATCCTTGTATCTTGACAACAATTCTTAGCTCCATTATTCTGATAACAGTGCAAGTCTCATTGACCTCCCTTCATATAATTAGAAAATAAAACCAGTCTGCCTTGCAGGCCGTTCAAATAATAACCATACTCAAATGATACCTTAAAATCTAAACATCACAGATAAAAACAGGCATATGCTTTTGAACAATTAAATCATTCTTATTCATTCCAATCATTTTTAGTGCAATGTAACTAATAGAAAGAATGTAGTTTATAATTTATTTTATTGTCTCTTGGACCAATTCCTTTACACTGAGCTGTGTTTCGATATTGTATTTAAGACATTATTTTAGGTTTCATTCCAATCATGGCTATCATATCGAAACATGATAGCCATGATTGGAAATATCGAAACATCATATTTATAAAAACACATTAAAGACTAATTAACACTTGCATTGTTATCTTCAAGCCCCTTCCTTATCAATAACTCACCACAATTCCTTTGAAATAGAGGAGAATTTATGTTATTCTGGCAATAATATGTTAAACATTTAATAACAGACGTCGTTTAGTGGAAAACGTATTCATACAAAGTTGAACTTTGAAGTTGCGTTTTTTTGAGAGCTTACATGATAGTTAAAAGTGTAAAACAAGGGGAAAAATGAATAAAATGGTTATAATTGACGTTAAACACTTTTGGAATAAATATTTCAATCTTCAACCTGTTGTTGAACACTGTCAGTTTCCTAAACCCCTCTACCTTTAACGCCTAATTTATGTAAAAACCTTACACCATCAACAAATTTTAACAAAATTGACCTTCTTTAGCAGTCACAATATTTATTCCACAGCAAACAACGGTAAACTAGGAGTGATGTGCTTTACCAAGAGGAATTCAGCAGAACACAAATTTGGGCATATAATAAAAAATAAATCAAGTAAAATAGCACGCTCATTGATAGCATCAGAAACATGGATTGAAAGCTCAAAAATCTCAGTTAATTCTTATACAACAGAGAAATTATAGCAATACCTACCTTCAGTATCAGTTTTGTTGAAATACACTAATCATTTTTCTTAATAGAATATCGGCAGACAAGTAACCAGTCAGTATTTTGTCGTATTTATGTGGAAAATGATCTATTACAGCACAGCAATCATCTATGTGTATTTTTTATTCATCAAACTGGTATTAAACTTCTTTTTGTCCAATTAGTAAAAATGTCTTCCTCCTTTGATATCATACAGGGAGGTTAACCCGACAAAAGGTGGAATAGAGACTTAATGTTTTCGAAGTGCACTTAAGAACTCGAGATCCTATCCAAGGGACCGACATTGATTCTGATCGCAAATCAGCCATACCTAGTTTAAAAATTTCTTTAAAAGAAAAAAAAGGCAAGCATTAAGCCAAAGTTTGATTTTGACTTCTTGAAAAACAATGAAGTCAGAAAGAAATGGTTTTAAAAGATGTGCTTAAGAAGAACAGTACAAGGGACTCGTGGAAAGTATCTAGAAAGCTGCTACAGCCAATATTCCTACTGTTGAAAAGAAAAAATCATAATCTCACTGCTTAAACTCAGAGATCGAAGCATTACTCCACAAACGAAGGATATCAAAATCTAGCGACTTACAATACAGACTAATCCAACGTGAATTCCAAAAAAGTACACAGAAAACAAAGAAGCCTGGTTAAAAGAGAAATGTAAAAACAAGAGGCACAATGCCAAAGAGATGTTTACAAAAATAGACGAAATTTCAGGTAAACGATCAAATCCACCCTCTGAGTGCGTCGAAGTTGCTAACGGACGTGTTGTGCATGAGCTAGAAGATGTATTAGAACGTTTGGAAGAGAATAGTCCCGAGCTATTTCTTGATGTCCATCAGCCAGATGACATCTTCTTGGAATTTTTAGATACTGGCCCTCCAATATTAGAGCAGGCTATACACAAAATAAAACCAGGTAAAGTAGCAGGACTAAATGAAGTTTATACAGAAATGTTACAAGCTCTGGAGGAATGGTAGATATCCAAAAGACATGCTAAAATTAGTCTTAATTGCTCTACCCACAATTCCAAGTACTCTAGTCTGTGAAAGCCATTGTACCATGAGCTTGTCTCATCATCTGTACATCTTGTTAAGGGTCATCTTACAACGTGTCGGAAGTAAGCTACTACCAGAAAATGCATCAGTTCAATCAGGTTTTATAAAAGATAAAGAAACAGCCAATGTAATCTTTACTCTAAGGATGGTTGGAAAAAGAGCAATTCAACATCAAGAGGATTTGTTTATGGTGTTCCTAGACCATCAGGTTTTTGATAAAGTCCTTCACTGTGAACTGTTGAAAATATTTTCTGGCATATAAATCGACGAGAAGGACATGCGATTCCTCGGAGTAGTATACTATGACCAGCTTGCAGTAGTCCACTAACCAGATCATTGAACAAACTGGTTTAGCTTCAAAGAAGGTGTTAGACAAGGATGTATAATACCACCTGATATTTTTAATCTCTACTCAGAATGGATCCTATGGGACCTAGAAAACTGACCAGAAGGAATTACCATTAACGCAATCAAGATTCGGGCCTGCAATGACAATGAAAGCTGTATTTGTACTTTTTGTTATTGAAGGACTGTTTATGGTCGTTTCTGAATTTTAATTCTTTTTCGGTCAAGCCGACAAAAACATCTTTCTGGAGGTTAGATGATGTTATTTGTCATTTATGGACCAGGGACGATTTTTGGAAGACTCCATTCAAACAGCATTTGATTTTCTTTCTACATTTGCACTTAGGAGGTCCTGATATCTGAGATGATGACATCATTATGTTGTGGGTTTTATCATGGAGCCAATTTTTTCAATAGAGCAGTCACTGGCTTTACCATTGTTTCGATTGAAAAGTGTTTAAAAGTGGCTGAATCGGACACACAACACAAAACAGACAACACACAACACAAAGATGTCATCATCTAAAAGATACCAGAACCTCCTGAATCATTTTGAGTTAAAGTTTAAATTGTTTGGAACTAAATGGATTTCATTGTAGTTAATCTACAGCTGGGATTATTTTGCAAAATAAACTGGGTTAAAAGAAGTAAAATATTTTCTAGAACACCTAAAAGTGAAAAATTGATTTTGTACTTCGTAAGTGGTGGGGTTCAGTGGTGCCTGGAGTTTTTTAAAGACTAATCATAAAGTAACCATGGTGCTGTCTTAATCATTTTTTAATTTTTGCAGAACTGTTTTTAAATGTGCAAAACATAAAGATATTATTTTACGCAGATTTAAATAACTACGTTTCATAGAACCATACAAAAATACCAGCTGCGCTTAACAACGAACAAATCCCTATATCATGAAGTTACTGGTAAGTATTGTTTTTGAAGAAAAATCCAAACTATTTCATTGACTGAGTTATTAACTCTACAGAGATCTTTCACAACATTTTAAGTCCATTTTTTAGATATAAGCCGGCAATATTTTTTTTTAAACTTTACTCGTCACTTTTTCATATGTTTAAGGAAATAAACAAGCGGCTTTTCATTTTTCACATTTAATAAAGTCAACTACGTCTGAAGCACGTTTTGGGATTCTTGTAAAACTAAATCCCTCATTACAAGACCCAGAGGCCATTGAAAAAGTTTTCTTTACTCCTACTTTTACGTGTAACTGAAAGAAAATCATGCATTAATGTGCTTTTACCAATTTCTTCTTCGACCATGAAGCCCGGTTAAAACTTGAAAAATTATTGCTTAAAGCAAAAGAGATAAGGAAAAAATTATCCCTTAACGCAATAATTTTTTCGCTTAAGTAAAAAATTTTCCGTAAAGGAAATTGGTGTTCATACTTAATTTGCGCTGTAAGCAAAATTAACACATCAGTTTCAATCATGCCATCGAAGAGAAAACTTCGTAGATTACTTGCACTGTATCAGTTATATCAAAATGAACAGCAACGATCTTATGTTCGAATGGTAAATACCACGAGATGTCAAAGAGGAGAATATCACTCTCTCATTCAAGAATTAAGAAATGTTGTCGAGGAGAGACATCACCAATATTTCCGAATGTCATAGGAGGGCTTTGACGAACGTCTGGATGTANGAAATGTTGTCGAGGAGAGACATCACCAATATTTCCGAATGTCATAGGAGGGCTTTGACGAACGTCTGGATGTAATGAAGGATCGACTTATTCATGCAAATAGACATCGATTTTCAGTAACTCCATGGGAAAGACTGGCAGTAACTCTGAGGTATCTTGCAACCGGTAACTCGCAGCAATCGATTGCTATTAGTTACAGACTTGGCAAAGCAACTGTTAATAAAATTATCTACGAGACTTGCGATGCCATCCGGGATTGCCTTTATAACGATTTTGTCAAATTTTCCAGCACTGAAGAAGATTGGAAGTCGATTGCACATGATTTTGACTTCTTTTGGAATTACCCTCATTGTGTGGGTGCGATTGATGGCAAGCATATAGCAATAAAAGCCCCCAAACATTCTGGCAGTGACTATTTTAATTGCAAAGGATTCCATTCCATTGTTTTAATGGCAGTATTTGATGCTAGGTATAGGTTTGTAATGGCCAACATTGCGGCATATGGACGAAAAAGTGACGGTGGAGTTTTGGCGAAGTCGGACTTCGGTATCACGTTAAACGAAGGCAAGTTAGGATTACCAGCAGCAGAGCCGATTTTGGGCATTGCCGAACCTATGCCATATGTTTTTGTTGGTGATGTCCATACCGTCCATACCCCGGTACTTATTTGGATGATGAAAAGCTCACCTATAATTATCGCCACTTTCGAGCTAGAAGAATTTCTGAAAATGGATTCGGAATTTTGTCAACTCGTTGGAGGATTTTTGGAGGACCAATCGATGCTGTTGCAAACAATGTTTCGAAAATAACGAAAGCCTGCATTGCCCCTCATAATTACTTGCCAAGTACTGATTTTAAAAACTCTTCACAAACGAGATACATCCCACCAAATGCCGTTGATCGGGAAAATAACATAGGAGAAGTTTTAGCAGGAGGTTGGAGAGAAAGTAGCTCAAATCTGCTGCCGATTAATCGAGTTTCTTCAAATATGGCTTCACGCCAGGCTCTGGAGATTCAAGACTAATTTAACAAATACTTCCTAACAGACCATGGAAAGTTCCATGGCAGGATAATGTTGTAAGGAGAGGAAGAAAAAATTGAATAAAAATTAGCATCAACTTATATGTTATATATTTTGTAATGAAATGCCCATAAGAAATGTAACTGTGACAAGCGTAAAGTTCCTAGTTTCGTATAAAAAGATATAAACACAAGGAAGAAAATAAAAATAAAAATAATTAAATAGGAAAAGGTCCCCCTTGCTGAGTTGAATATCGAATTAATAAATAAAAACTGCTGGCATACATTCACTATATCACGTACCCCAATCAAAGAATACTATTTGTAACAATTAGAGGAGGCATCTAAAGTGCCATCGTTATAGATTAATTTAAGGTCATACCCTAAGGTATTCCGAAGTAAGGCTGAAATTGATATTTTGTGGGGTTTTCTTATCTCTTCAGAGGCTCAAAGATTCAAAGGTCATCAATAGAGAAATCGATGTGGTCAGGAAGTTTCTTTTATTAAAGATACTTTTGTCTGATAAACGTGGTTTTGTATCCTTTGCTCAGCCAGTTTTCTTGCAGACATTATTTAACCTTTTCGTGGCAAAGTATTGCACGTGGTACAAAGGTTGTACCGGGTCCCCATTGTTTTGCTAGTGGTAAACTTATAACAATTTTAACGATAGTTGTTTGACTCTTGACGAGCATTTTTTCTTCAGATTTTGTGTATAACCTAACCTCTTGTAATAAGCACTGAAGGACTTTATTTTCACTTGTCGCATCATCAATAACAAGGTACATCAAACATCACTCAGTAGTCTAAACCTTGGGAAATACTGCCCTAAAATAATGTTAAGTCTACCTCAATACATATTGTTTAAAAGGGCAAGTTTAATTGGTATCAGGTGCAGATTTAGATCGGTGCAAGTGATGCTTAGACACCAGTCATATTTTAAAACCCTAAAATATTTGTATGCAGCTTTTTGTTGGTACTTATATAAAACGTTTTCTTATTATTCTTTATACCAAATATTTGGCAATAGTAGCAACTCGTGTATTTCTTGTATAGCCCATTTTGGTTGTTACTGTGCTAAATTATATTTTGTTAACATGGAAAAAATACCATCAAAAAACTCATATTGTAGTGCAAAGGATTTCTTTTTTAAATAAAATTCCATTATTTTGACGAAGTTGTTTGTATTTCGAACACTAGTGGGTCCAATTATTTGAGAAACGTTTGAGTTCTAAACCTGAGTTTTTCAGCAAGAGCACTAGTGAGCACTAGTCAGATTTGAAAGTGCGATGGGTAACCAATCAATGTAATAAAAAACCTCTTTGCAAAAAGGGTTTCAGTAAAATTCAGGAGAAAAGGGTTCAGTGAAAAGATCATCTGTTTTCTTTGAGAAGCGACAAATTGGTAGTAACCCATTTGCATATTGTGAATAAGCAGAATTTCAGTTCCCTTCCAGTGAAAGAACGAGACCTGAATGCAAGCTTTGTATTAGGTAAGCATAAACTTTTGAAGTAACTATGTCTCGTGACATCTTTGGCCAACTGACGCTCTAAGTTTGAGGAGATTGTCGGAAGCAAAGTTAACCATATCAGAAAGTATGTTGTGCAACTGGGGTGGGGCTGGTGAGAGAATTAATCGGTTTCATGTATTTGCCATGAATTTTGGAAATAATTTTATTCCACAATGTGTAACTAGTTTTTGTGGGTTTTTTTGTAAACGTTTAAGAAACCTAAGCCAAGAGATAAGATTTAACTTTAGATTCTAAAACATTCAAGTCATATGATGCAGGGAAGCAGTCACCAAAGAATTCGATGAGGCAAAAGATGAAGAGTAGCACCTTGCACTTATTATATTAAAACACATCTCTAAACACGATCAAGATAACGGAGCACTTGGTCAGATATGACGACAGTACTCCATTCAAGGGCGGATAAATGATTTTTATGTTATTAATATTTAATAATTTAATATTTAATATTTTATATGAGATACAATATGGCCCTACATGGCCAATAGGCCTATTATCAACTCAGGTCTAAAAGCCTCTCGGGATCTCCGATTGTGTTGAGAAAATTTTAATTATATTTTTTCTGGCTATATATTCATTGTAAGAAGGTTTTTACCATCCTACTCTGAAGGTGCTTTTGTTGTGAAGCGAAATAAGTGATATATATATATATATATATATATATATATATATATATACTCAATCTGCAGACAGTACTGTTTCTCCCTTTGTGGGCTCATCAGTCCAGCACAGAGTTCCTGAGACAAAACTCTCTGCCCACATTGCCGGAGCAAACACAGCTTATAGAGTTATTGTGGGATCCTGTCAGAATGCTCAAACCACGCAGGCGCAGTAAGCATTGCATTACGCTAACAACAGGTTCCCAAATCTCAGATAGAGTGCTCAACCAAACTTTCGCAAGGGAGCGTAATCAATATATATATATATATCATTTTATTGTGGCTTTTGCGTCTTGTTCAACTAAACCATTAAGTGAGCTAGTTTGTATTATTTTCAGAAAGATCTTTCACCAACTAGAAAACTTCAACCATAAAAGTTTATTTTACAATAATTACAACCGTTTTTGGGTCGTCTAAAATTCTTCTGCTGTCTTGAAACAATTGGAGTTGCTAAAGAAAAGTTAAAAGCTAAATCTATCTCAAGTTTTAACTTTAGTATTCTCTACACGAAACTGCCTCATGCTAACCTTATAGACGTTCTTAATAATCTTGTTGAATTTGTTTTTAATGGAGGTNGCGTAATCAATATATATATATATATATATATATATATATATATATCATTTTATTGTGGCTTTTGCGTCTTGTTCAACTAAACCATTAAGTGAGCTAGTTTGTGTTATTTTCAGAAAGATCTTTCACCAACTAGAAAACTTCAACCATAAAAGTTTATTTTACAATAATTACAACCGTTTTTGGGTCGTCTAAAATTCTTCTGCTGTCTTGAAACAATTGGAGTTGCTAAAGAAAAGTTAAAAGCTAAATCTATCTCAAGTTTTAACTTTAGTATTCTCTACACGAAACTGCCTCATGCTAACCTTATAGACGTTCTTAATAATCTTGTTGAATTTGTTTTTAATGGAGGTCGGAAGACTGCAGATGGAAACAGAAAATACTTAACTGTAAAAGTTACTTCTTGCTTTTTCACCAGGAAAAAGCATGGTGGTAAAAGTTACAGCAAGAGGCAAGTTCAGATGATGGTTGACCACCTTATTTCGCAAACTTTCTTTTGTTTTGGAAACCTTATGTTTCAACAGGTAATAGCCATGGGTATAGACCCTGCTCCATTCTGGGCAAACCTTTATCTCTACCATTTTGAAAATAATTTCATCACCAACCTAATTCGCACTGATCGATACCGTGGATTTAAATTTAAGAATTGCTTTCCTTTTATTGATGATGCCTGTAGTATTAACGACTCAGGAGTTTCAAGAAAGTAATCACGAAATCTATCCAAGTGAGCTGGTACTGAAATGCGAACACACAGGCCAACATGCTACCTTTTTAGACTTGGACATAACAATCAAAGATGGATTATTCGTTTACAAGCTATTTGACAAGCCCGATACTTTTCCTTTCCATATCGTCCGAATGCCGCATCTATCTGGAAATGTACCTAGTCATGTTTTCTATGGGTCAATACTATCCCAAACTCTACGTGAAGCTCGTGCTTCTCTTCTCTACGATGATTTGATCGTCAAGACCAAAGAACTTTTTAGTAGGATGATGACACAAGGAGCTTCCCAAAATAAATTAAGAAATGTGGTGTGTAAAGTTTATGGCAAACATTTTAATGCTTTCTCTTCTTTTGACAAAACATGTTTCCACATTACCTCAGATTTGACAACTTTGTGAATTTATTGTCTTATCTTCTGTCCTTGACTTTTTACCTTCTATTCTCTTCCTGATCGATCGCTGATAGCCTGTACTTAACTGTATGGAGCTGATGGCAAATGGTCACTTTGCATCTTTTCGTTCCGGAATATATATATATATATATCTTTCTCTTTTTCACCATATTTTTTTTAAGATCTTTGTAACAGAGGGTATGCTGAGTGTTGGGTACCTGTAATACATGTGGAAAGCAGCCACTGCCGGTCACAAGCCCGGGACCTCTGTTACCAACATGGTCTATCTTATGTCTGTCTCTTATCTAAATTTCTGAAGCACTTCTTCTGTGGCTTTGTTTATGTATTGCGTCTCGAGTCGTGTAAAATTTGTTTGTTATGTATAAGTTGTTTGTTTGTTTGGTTTGGTTTTTAAAGGGTATTTTTTCCAAAAGTTTTTATTTTGTTAAAATAGAAGCCGTAACATATGGCTGTTTGGAGTTTACTTCTAATACTATATATACATATATATACATATATATATATATCTATCTATATATATAATATAAATTTTGTTATTTGATCTGTCTACCTGGATCTTTAACATTATGATATTCTGACTTTCTTTTATTTTGTTCTTCTTAAAGTTGTTTTATGCTAAACAATTAAGGCCTTAGGTGTAAGGTAATTTCTACCACAATACAAAGAATTGCCCCTTTTAGAAGCAGAATTGCCAATAGACTAAATATAAAAACTGATAGAAAGATCTGAAAAAAATGAAAACTTAAGAATCCTCAAGAGTACAGGAAACTCCAAAATGATGATGATTATTATTATTGTTATTATTATTATTATAATTATAAAATTAATGTTTATACAGAATACAATACATGTATGCAAAATATACATATAAACACACCAGTACTTTACATATACCGTCAAAACTGCTATCAATGTGGTACCGTTTTGACACATCACTAAAAAAAAAAATAAGAAAAAACCTTTGTACGAACCCGTTGTGCTTTACAGTGCAATTACTGGGAAAACACAACTTCAATTACCAGCCTATATATATAGATAGTCACAGCATCGGTACCGTTGACTGATGTGGTCTTGTGATTATTTTCAAAAATTTTATAAGGGTCAGTATGCACAGCCTTAACCTGAATGTACCCGTGGCTATTACTTGCCTCAAATGAACGGGCAATATTAAACGGACGGTCATGTGTGCTTTTGAAGCTGGCCTGGACCTTCAATAGCCCTGACCGTAATTACTACAGGCATTAGCTTTCAATCCCCGTGCTCTATTCCAACGCGCTTTGCTTTTAGCTTCAGTCTTATTCCCCATGGTGTATTTAACTGCCTGTAACAATTCCAACGTTGACTTGAGGCTTGCTTCAACGGCACACGTGTGTGCTTTTGCCCTTGACTCTTACAGCCGTAT
>RDPX01000006.1:4752317-4797268 GCA_003991215.1 Morbakka virulenta | reverse complement strand
ACGGGCAATATTGAACGGACGGTCATGTTTGCTTTTCAGACTGGCCTAGAATTTTAAAACCGCTGACCGTAATTTCTATGGGCATTAGCTTTCTAACCCCGTGCTCTATTCCAAGAGGCTTTGGTTTTAGCCTCAGGCTTATTCCCCATTGTCTATTTAACTGCCCGTGAGAATGCCTACGGTGATTTGTTGCTTGCTTCAACGGGACACAAGTTTGCTTTTGCCCTTGATTCTTACAGCCATATAGTTGTCAACTTTGCTTTGTACGAACCGGTTGTCCTTTGCAGAGCCATTACTGGGAAAACATAACTTCAACTACTTGTCTCTATATTTAGTTTCTCACACCATCGCTACAGTTGACTGATGTGGAGTTGTGATTTTTTTCAAAAATTTCCTACGGGCCAGTATGCACAGGCATGCTCTGAATGTTCCCGTGGCTATTATTTGCTTAAAATGACTGGGCACTATTGAACGGACTGTCATGTTTGCTATTCAAACTGGCCTAGAATTTTAATACCCTGACCGTGATTTCTACAGGCATTAGCTTTCCAATGCCGTGCTCTATTCCAAAAGCCTTTGGTTTAGCCTCAGGTTTATTCCGCGTGGTGTATCTAACTTCCCGTAAGAATGCCTACGTTGATTTGAGGGTTGCTTCAATGGGACACAAGTTTGCTTTTGCCCGTGGTTCTTCTAGACGTATAGGTGTCAAATTTGCTTTGTACGGTCCCTTCTTGCTTTACAGTTCAATTACTGGGAAAACACAACTAGGCTATATATATATAGTTTCTCACGCAATTCTTGGTTATGGTGAAGTTGCACTAATCATTAAGGGGTGACTCTTCCGTAATAGTAAAATGATTATAACATACAAAAAGTTACCTTTTCTTCAAACTGGATTCTGCCTTAAGTGAAACCACACTAAACAAAGAAAAAAACTGAATCCACATATTGTGATTTGTATAGTTTTATGGACTAAATTAGTCAATAAGTGGAAAGAAACTGAAACAGAAAACATTGAAAGCATGCAGAATTAAAATTTGGATGTATTGATGCATTAGCAGTAGGTATTTACATCAATTTAGTTCAGTCATTAACAATTCTGACATCGACTTTGCACCATATTGCAACAAATAATGTTTTGTTGTTTTGGGAGAAGATGCTTCGGTAGTATATTTAAGCTCGAAACAATACGCAGTATCAGTTTTAAAATCTTCCGTAATTTTCTTGCAGTGCCTAAAATAGTGGCTTTCTGCCTCTGTACTGTGCTACTCCTCCGATTAAGCTTCTTCACCCAGCTGTCCAAGTTCTTTGAGACAGTTCCTAAAGCTCTAACAACAATTGAAGTTTTTTAGCATGCGACCATTTTCAAATTACTTCAATTCTCTCTTAAGGTCAGAATAATTGTTAATTTTCTCTTCTTTTTTTCTAAAACTCTCTTGTAAACAGGAGATGTTATGTCAATGATGAAACACATTCTAGAATCATTTTCAAAAACCTGGACATCGGGGTGGCGATGTTCAATGTGGTGATCTGTCTTTATATTAAATACCCATACGATTTGCATGCGTTCGTTCTCAATGACCCTCTCTGGTTGGTGATTGCAGCACTTTACTCCCTGAACAAGGTCATATCTCTCACAAAGCTCTCGGTGGATGATTATTGCAATATTGTCATGTCTGTTCTTGTATTCTCATTAGGTCAGTTTTTTTCACTTTGCTATTATATGACTGATTCCTCCGTTTCCCTACACATTCTCTATTTCTCACTTATGTCCTGTTTATCAATATGCTTCTTAATCCAATTTGTGAACAATGCCTGTTCTTGGGCAGCAAATATCATTTCTTCTGTTTCTTTTTTCAAGAATCCTTTCCTTATCCAGTCCCAAGACCACTCATCCTATAGATCTTCTACTTCTCTGATCAAATTTCCATGAAAGTACTTTTCTCTCTATCTTATGTGTCTCTCCTCTTTTCTTAATTTCTTGACATCTTTACTGCATGTTTGTCTTGTCAGTATATACTCTTTGTTAACAGCCTGGAGAAGCAGATCTTCTAATGCACTGACAAACTTAACCAATGCCTCCACCCCAATCTCCACAGAATCCTGTACATCTAACAGGACTCCTACCCTCTTCTTTCCTTGTGGGTGTAACATTCTATTAATTTTGAGTACTTTTATTGTCATTCTTTATTTTTCCTTCAGTTCCTCTTTGGTCTAGTCTATGATTCCAGCACCATACCTTACCAATGACACCGCGGTAGAGTTGATGACATCTTTGATATTTTCACTGTTCAATTTTGAAAAACTCGTTTTGATTAATCTAAGGTCTGTTTTGGAGAAACTGTTTAATTTTGTCATTGTATCTTTTTGCCTTTGCAGTTTTTGCAACAATTCGCTCCCTCATCCCCCCTTTGACAACAAGACTACTGCCTTTCCTTTGAATGTTTTATTTCCTTTCCAGTATTTTCACTTTTCCTTTTCTTTTCAGTTTACCCTGGTCTCTTCTCTGTAATTGACTTAAGTCTTTCCCGAGGCTGTTAATAGAGTTTTGCGATGCTTCTTTTCCAATGGTGTTTGTGTTTCATTTCATTTGAAGGTGGTCGCTTTACTCTTAACATCTCTTGCAAGACAGAAAACCTCGCCAGATGTCAACCTGGTATTTCAACGTCTCGGAGTTTTGTTTTATTCCTTTTTTGACACTAAGTGCCCCACAAAATCCACAAAATCCATTTTCGTGTTATTTCTCAATCTATTCTACTCAATTTTTAACATTGTGTTCACACATCAGTCTCTCTTCTTGTTCATCCTTGTTCTTTGGTTGCTTGCTCTATACTCTGTGCCTTTAAGCGAGGGCACCATTCTCCGACAAATTTCAAAGCAATTGAAAGAGATGAAAGAAGGTTGACCACATCCAGTACATTTACCCATTAAAACTATTTTTGGAATTTATTTCTGAGAATGCTATATGAAAAAAAAAGAAATTTAGAGAAAAATAGCAATGGCAACGGCAGGAAGTTCCAGGATGCAGTAAATTTTTAAAACTTGTACACTAAACATTGGAATAAGTTGTCCCATTACTCAAATTGGACCTTGTGGCAGTAAAACATACCTAATTTGCTTCTCCAACGGGTCAGGTCGGGTCGGCCGCTCGGCTCAGTCTCCTCCACTTTCACTTTCTCCGGTCTTTGGTGTCTTCCGTCGTTGCTTGAACTTTCTCCAAAAATGATGGTTTAAATGGGTAAAACACGAAAGTAATGCTTGCCAAGTTAAGACGTGATCGGCAATTGAGACTCTTCGGGTATGAATTACAGAAAGCAGAACTCGAGAACATTACATTGACATGAAAGAATAATCAAAAGGAGGTGGTGGGGGGTGGGGAAGGACGAAGGTGGACCCTCATGGTAAGCGGATTTGAATGGAAAAAGGATAACTAAATGTTCCGAAAACGTCTATGGTAGAGTTTCTAAAACTCCATATAAAGGTATCGGGCACTTAAAAACCATAATCGACAACATCAAATATGGACCTGACACCTAATTAAAAAATAAGAAACTCGTTTTCCAGTACGTTCAGTTTAAGACATTATGGACAGCAAAATATATCAACTAAACACAGATTGGTCCTTAAAACTTTGTGAAAAGTACCTCCTACGTGTGTAATTATGTTAATCATTAAAACATGTCGTGATGAAGAGGAATATTGCACACAGTGCATGGAATTTAAGCGTCCTTTCTACATGAATAGCATCTCCCTTGTGATTTGCATTGAAGAATATATTTTTGGCACTGAGAATTCCAATGTTCAACTCGTACTCGCAAGTAAAATATCCACTAAAATTCCTGACCTAGAGATACCACTTAATTGGATATCTCCTATAAAAAAATTGTGATCTCTCACTTGAAAAATCCAAAAACAGATTTGACATATACCAGATGACACTACACAGCACTACAGTGCAATTTTAAAAAATTTAAAGCTATCTGCTCTTTCCATTAATACAAAACAGTAATCTTTTTAACTTAATAAGCAGGAACTGCAATGTAAAATATTTTCAAAATATATTTGGAGTATACAGTCATTATCAGTAAAAGCAGGAAAAATACCAAATTAATCTTAAATAGTATCCAAAAGGCGATAAAAACGTGAACAAACGGTGTTTGCTGTAGATGTCAATATTGAATTCTACGGCAAAAAGTTGAAGCCATCTTTGGCTTTTGAAGCATTATACATCAGCGAACATAAGCTAGAATTTAATATCAAAGATGATACATTAGTAGAGAGCCCACAATTAAAATACCTTTCCTTTTTCCTTTTTCTTTCCCCCAATGTCACTAACTAATACTCTTAAGAATTGCCTGTTTTTCAGTTGTTGTGTATTGATTTTGTTTATTACAATTAAATAGTTTTATTGTAGCATACTCTCTTTATGGCTTTTTAATTTCTTGTGCTTTCTTAATGACTCTAGTATTTATCGCTTCTTTCCTGTGCTTTTACTGATTAGTTCATACTCAAAATATATATTCTAATTATTTTACATTGTAGTTCTTGCTTATTATGCTAAGCTTTCAACGCAATGCTTTTGCCAGTAATCTTTTTGTTTTCTTAATGGACATTGCGAGTTTACGCTATCTGTTATCAATTTTACAGATATTTTACCGTTATTCACTATCAGAACAGAGACAGTTGGTCTGATCCATCTGTGGTGGTAGTTTACTTTTGGCACAAAGATCATGTACTACATTATAGTTCACTGTGGCATACAGTAAAAAGCATTTGTAAATAACAAATTTTCAGCTTGATAAAGACCATTGTTTGTATCATCTAATCCCAAATAATCTCATTTCCTGGTTAAAAAGAAATAAACTAGTCTCCTTCACGAACCATATGTTTTCCTATGTATTCATGGTTGCTACCTACTATATTAATGAAGTGCGAGTGGGTAAATTTTAAATTTCGAGTGTTCTTGTCTATTACTACTGTAAATGATAGGAGAAGTAAACAAGACCAAAACAATTAAACAAATAACTGTTTTTATTTTGGGTAGTGAGTACTTAAAAGCCGTGTACATGCGTGGCAAAATCTGCCACTGTCAGCTCTTTGGCTAGTACTATTTCTTTTATATATACAAAAAACGTATAACGGGGGAGTGGCTTAGTGATGCGCGCGGTTAAGCAGTAACCAAGAACCTCTAGTCTCAATAGGCCTAATTCTTTTTCTAGGAAAACTTAATAGTATCGAAAAAAAGCAAGATGGTGTCATTAAAGGCCTTCGGCCCAAAAATCGAACGATGCTCCTAAAAACTAAAAATTCCTTTGGAAAGAACCCACAACGGAGGAAAATTGGTCATTAAGAAAAGAGGACCAAACAAATCAAAAACTGCGTCAAAAAAGTTAAACGTAATTGGAAAATTCTTTGTTCACTGTAGAGTTAAAGTGGTTAGGAAGCGTTCGATTAATTGGTACTTCTAGATACTGAGTAATCTTTCTCAGATTACGTTGGATAGGGATAATATTCACGCAAATTACGTAAGTTCAAATAACCCAGAAACACAAGGCAGTATATATATACATATATATATATATTTATATAACTATTTTTCTTTATTTCTTCCACAACATAAAGTTGACAATAAAATATTTTCAAGACAAAAGCTTGGCCTCTCCACGAAAATGAGGCATTGGTGGGCTTTGTATTGTGTCAGAGTGGACATGAAAATCTAGTTGCTTCTTACTTCCGCTGTTAAAGTAAATTTTTGAAATTTTCGTTCATTGCACTACGATACAATGTACAGTGAGACCAGAAATCAAAATGCGTGTAATATTTATGCGTACCGTAGTATTGCGCGACTTAATAAATGGCCATTTCAAAAAAACGTATTAAACGGCATTAACGCGCATCGAACATCTATTGCAAATAAATATCTAATGTGAGATATTAAACAATTAAAAAATATGAAAGGCAATAATTGAATTTTTCAAAATGAATACTCACTCAAAAAAAACCACGACATAATAACACGCAGGTACTATTCATGCGAATTTAAAGACTGCGCTTTCATTTCAATTTTTCATTATATACGCGATTTAATTTCTGATCTCAAGGAAAGGTCATCATACAATATAGAAATGGCAACACAACTAATCACACTATCTAACTAAGTTTTATAATTTCGACAAATGACCTCAGAGATCCCTTTTCCAAACGAAAACTGCAACACGAGGTAGCAAAACATATCTTCAAATGCGGGTGAAAAAAGGACGCATATTGGCAGACATTATCTCTGTACGCCAAATTAAA
The DNA here is from genome assembly GCA_003991215.1 of Morbakka virulenta. Taxonomy (NCBI): domain Eukaryota; kingdom Metazoa; phylum Cnidaria; class Cubozoa; order Carybdeida; family Carukiidae; genus Morbakka; species Morbakka virulenta. The sequence goes on along the minus strand of RDPX01000006.1, from coordinate 4,790,971 downwards.
GGTCTTTCATGTCTCGACGTATCCTTGCAGAAGAGGCACTTTTCGTTTTTAAAAATGACTTAACCTTGCTGGAANTTTCAAAAAAACGTATTAAACGGCATTAACGCGCATCGAACATCTATTGCAAATAAATATCTAATGTGAGATATTAAACAATTAAAAAATATGAAAGGCAATAATTGAATTTTTCAAAATGAATACTCACTCAAAAAAAACCACGACATAATAACACGCAGGTACTATTCATGCGAATTTAAAGACTGCGCTTTCATTTCAATTTTTCATTATATACGCGATTTAATTTCTGATCTCAAGGAAAGGTCATCATACAATATAGAAATGGCAACACAACTAATCACACTATCTAACTAAGTTTTATAATTTCGACAAATGAGTGCAATCGGGTAGTCGTGGCTACAATCCAAAAATTGAGCTTTGTTTTTTTCGTTTATGTTATCTTAACGGGTTATGTAGTACTTGCCAAGTGACATCAGCTCGCTGCTATCAAAATTTTCTGAATAAAATCTAGAAATCTTCCGTCTGTTTGGTCTTGCGGAAATTTCCGTATGACTGAATACTGTGGATATAAACAGAAAGTAAAAAAAGCTGTTAATAAACCCAGAAAATCTTGGCCAAATCTTGGCAATTCAAAAAAATAAGTGAAAAGTTTTAATTCCAGGAAAGCAGTTATTCCACCTCGAGATCAGGAAGAGTAAGCCATCGGCAATGAAAACAGTACAGATCCAATAGTTGCTTGATTTGAAGGAATTTTACTTGTTACAATCCTTAGGTGGGACGGGCAATAAAAAACTCGAAATATCTCGAGTTGTTTATTGCCCGTTTTCTGTTCAACTAGTGTTGTGTCTATTCTTGCTTCTCGTTTGACTTTCTTTCTCTTTCCGATAATGTTCCAAATGAGCTAGTAAACATCAAAATACGTTTCCATAACGTATAGGCAAAAGCAAATAATATGTAGAGGCTACTCCCATTCGGAACAAACGCCTAACACGGTTTTAACAAATGTAATACGGAAACTACAGTGTAGTATACTCGTTGCTTACGTTTACGTTGCAAAAACCAACTGTTAGGCGGTGCAGCATAGAGGTACAACATCTGAAAAAAATGCGTACGTAATTATTCAAATCTAGTATAGTCTAGCTTGAATTTTTGTTTTTATTCTTTACATCAAATATCCTATACTGCCGATCTTTCTCACAAATCACGCGTCAGTGACTCAGTTAAACGAAGCAAATACTGGGTACATCTGAACGAAATTTGAAAGAATAAGATATGTGATGTTTAACTTGCCTTTATCTTTTCTAAATACGTCGACTCTGGTAACCAGCTGTCTGTAAATTTTATACAATCTACAGTATCACGGTAAAAGTTGACCAAAGAAACCTGACAAAAAAGAATTGAAAAAAAGAGCTTTTAATCAAATTAAAAACTATGGCTTAAGATTTAGAATTAAAAACAAGTAAGGAGACACTTAAACAATTAGGTAATGTAAAAACTCCTACTCCTACTTTTAAGGTTTAAACACCTTCTTCATCTTTGTAACGCTGCACAATACATACTGACCATCTTTTCTGTTACCAGCTTGAACTTCATAGTGACCGTCAATATGATTACACACTGCATTAAAACAAACATAATAATAAAACCCAAAAGCTTAATGTCAGCAAATTCATTTACCAGGACAGCGCCCTATACCATGTGGTACTTGACAACGTAGTATTTAGATTAATCCAGAGTGGGTTTAGACCATTTAAAAAATCGTGTGGAAGTTATGCTCTACCCCTAACAACTGATTTCAGAATTAGTGTATTTATAAACCTTCCTTGATACCTGGAATTCTTAACTATCGATTACTAAGTAGACATTTATCTCAAAAATAAAGAAATAAAAGCTTCAGTTAAAAAAAATATAATAAGATTGCCGTAAAATATCACTTGAAACTGTTCACGCTATTAAAGGTTTCTTTTTACGTAACGGCCCGCCTAGAAACACACTATGGTCATTGGGAATTAGCGAGCGGGAGACAAGCGATAAGCAAAAAGCTGGCAGCCCGACAGTTTATTCATCTGGTGAGACAATACCTACATACTGGAGCAAACTATTGCGTTTCGAACTCATAAACAATTATAGATGCACCAGCCTGTTTACAATTAATGTACAGAAAGAAGAGTAAAGCAAATAAACCCATGTTTAAGAAAAGTCTTCAAAGTCGCCTCGTCATAGCTTCGTTCTGAAACAGTGTATGGCTCTTATGGTCTTAGGACTATTTTGCAATTTTAGAAGTGGGGGTACAGTGCAATTATTTCTTTTATCACATCAATGGGTTTTAAAGGGTAAAGAAAAAAGTTCCTGCACTGGAAATCGAACTACGGTCGCTACGGTAAAAACCAGAAATCCTAGCCACTATACCATGAAAGTCACAAAAACACTCTTTCTTTTAAAAACAACTGATCTTTTCAACAAGAAAAAGGAGAAAGAAAATGAAGACGTAGATGATGATGATAAAAAGGAGAGGGCAGGAGAAGTGAAAGAAGAAAAGGAGGAAGAAATGGAAGAAGAAATGTTTGAAAAAAATGACATCGAAATAAGGAATGGCTAGTGTCATCCGGGGTAAGCGCCAAAGAAATCGTACCATGGAAGAAGGGGGAGAAGGGGATAAGGAAATACAGCAGTCTCTAAAATGGGCCGATCTGCAACCTAGCCCATAATACCTACTGTCTTACCTTGTCAAAAGTAAAGACCGTTACAATTAAATATTATCTCTGTATTATTATGATAGACGTTAAAATCTTACCATTTCGTTAACCACTTCCTGTGTAAGCTGCTGATCTTGCTGAGTTGTAAAGTTCATTATCAATGGCAATGGAAGTCGGTCATTGCTATGGCTGCTGGATGGACTTTGCACCCAAAACGCTTTAAACAATGCTTCCTTTTTGTATGAGTCATAGGGAGCTGCAAATAGAAAATCTATTGATCAGTATTGATAAAACTTACGAAAACCCTTTCTTTTATTCAAGCTAACTTGTGGGGTTAAGAGCTAAGGCAAATCCGGAACCCAACAAATACTTTACCTTTTGGCTTTAAAAAGAGCAGTTATAGCTTAGTGGCAGCGATTGCTCGAAAATCCGATAAAGTATGTTTGTTAATTAAAGTTTGCAATGTTAATTCGTTGAATTGTTGGGCCACCCTCTGGTCTAAGTAACATTCGCGAGTTATTTGATATAAATGACTATTCGTGACCACAACCTGTAAGTGAACAACAAAATTAATTAAATAAGAGGCAATTAGGAATCTGCTAAAGTCTTTTTCTCATTTTGTATGATATCGTAAGGTAATATTAGAGCTACATTTGAAAGTTACTTGCTTTAGAAGATATTGTACCTCTATACTGTGTGTTTAAGACGCATGGATGGTTGGTAAAGAGGCAAAGTTAAAGAAAGTATGATAAGAAAAATCTTACTCAGGTGTCCTAATTTTGTTACTTAAAAAAAAGAAGTGTTTTGTTACTTGAAAAGAGGATTCTTTTCAAGTAACAAAACGCGGAGTTTCGGTCAACATGGTTCTTCTTATTTGAGAAAGACCGAGTTGATCGAAAGCTGTGCTTCCTCACTTCTTGCAACAAAAATATATCCACTGAGAAAACTTTTACTCTCAATTTTTCGTTACTGTAATTTAGGATGCCGTGGCCATTGTTTATAAGGATTACGCATCTCATAAATAAACTTCCTAAGTTGTTAAAAACCAGTGGTGTTTTGCCAGCTGATTTGTAATCATTTTTAATACATAGCTGCCGCATTTGAAGTAAATTACGACAACAGTTGTGTTATCAGGCGTGTGCACTTGTCAACTAATGGGCTCCTGGTCATACTTCCTTTGCCATAATGAGCTGTCAAAGCTACACCTACCCTAGTTTCCATTCTTGTTCAATATCTTCCTTTTAAATTGGAAAAATTGGCCGCCCTCAGTATATGTCTTCTGTTGTGTCTTTTGTTCTAAGTTTTTGCCTTCATTCAGCTGGCGAAGCTACTACTGCGATGGGCTAAAGGTAAATCTTTTACTTACACAGCTCACCTCCACCCCGAAACAAGCAAAAAGTATCATCTACAGACCAAATTTCCACACTGATTGCAATCAAAAGGCCAATTAACCAATTAACCTTAAGCCACATATGCTAATTATTTTTCTTTCACGTTTTACGAATGCTGGAAAACATTCTATATTTTGTACACTTATCCCGTGACCTCATTTGCTTAAAGTAAAGGACTCAGCATTTACTTTCATTTTGTGGTGTTTCTTTACTGATCAAGAAGATTTCTCTTCTGCTGGAGTTCATTTACCACACAAATAAATGTTTTGATTTATTACCTGATCTAGTTGTCACAAAACCAAATAAATTTGACTTTTGTTAATCTGGTAATTGTCACAAGTTTTAAACAGATCATATTCTTGGTACACACTATCTTATAACCTAAACGATTTTCTTTCTTGACTTACTTTTCTTGCTCTTCACATTAAAACCCTTAATCTATACACTTTTACTATTGCTGCCATTCAATTAAAACCTACGTTGACAGAGCCTGCACGGTCTTGTATCGTGTTAAAGAATCATTGACTATTGCGTAGTAGAATGTACCTCCTTGATACCAGCATCTGACAGATCACGTGATGGAGGAGCTGGGTTAGGTATCCAAATGCCAATGAAGATGTTGGTTCGAATCTCACCGCTTTGAACGCTTAGGCCATATCATAAATTTTATTACATTCTTGCCTGTCATTGGGAGGAAAAATCAACAGCTTTGTATTGGCAAGTTTTCTATCGTTGCAGTATAGCTGGATCTGGTAACATCGAAAATGATGTTCCTATACAATGTACGAAAAAAGACAGATTTCTTCACGACCGTCAACACGACACCTGCAGTGAATTCTTTAAGGGCTTTTCATTTTTTCCCATCAACTTCTAGAAGATGGCTAGATATATTTTTAATAACCCGTCTCTTTATAAAGCTACAACTCCAGAAGTTTCTGCATGTCTTCATAGATATACGCTTGAGAGTCTATTCCTATATCTGCGTATTCCTATATTACGTACTAGCATCAACCGAAAAGTTCATAAAGCTGGGGGTAAAAATATATTCAAATATATTCAGAACACATATTTTACTTGACTTTGACTTTACTTGAACGTTGGCTCCGCTATTGGAGAATTCTTCATTTTATCTGGAGATCAAGTGCACAAATAGAAATATGTCTTCAAAGCATATAGAAAAGATTAAATACCGTGACACTTGACACGAAGCATAGCTTATTAGATCACTTGTCGTGAAACCCAACATGGTACAAAAAGAATTAGGTCAATGCATACTCAAAAAATATTATGAATTCACTTACATACTATCAAGCCAATACAAGGCTCGTGCGAGTTTTCATCTTTCAGTATTTGTTGGTAACTGTACTGGTTTTTTATATCTTGTACTGATGGATCTGGTTGATAAAACGGGTGGCTATGATACCATCCAAGTAATGAGTGGCCTTGACTTATAATATTCCTTTGAATCTAATTGCGATAAAAAGAACAATACATCAAAAACCTTACCTGTGAAAATTTATGTAAATTCCATCCTCAGATCATCAATTTTAGTTATTATTATGGAAGCAGAACATTTGGGTGGCATTATACTTGTCCAACATACAAAAAATTGGTAAACGGTGAAGAAAAAACTTGGCTAAATTAGTTTAGGGTTTCCCTAACAGAAAGCGCAGATTTTCAGGAAAACGGGAAGTAATAGGTAGCAATATTCTTCCTCAATTTCAAATTTTAGTCTTCGCGAAACATAAGGTAGTGTCATAAAGAAGTCCGATGTGTACGGCCACATCACAAACATACAGTGCCTTACATGGTTCTCCATAAAATTACTTTTTCTGGCAAGAAATTATGATATGGTTACCGAGGAGTTTAAAGAACGCTTAGAGAGCCAATACCAGTCGCAGCTGCACGTCTTATCCCACTAGTCCACAGCAGATCTATGTTCTTCGTTTAGTAGCTGGAATAGTCATACTTTATCATAAATTAACATCTTTTTAAAAATTGCGGGTTTTTTCTCAATTAACCATTCTAGGTGGCTTTTCCAAAATGGTCCTTATTCCGAGGGCACTAAATTAAAGGTGGGGACTCAATATGGCATTTCCTTATCTGTTTCATGTATTAGGATTTTTATTTATGCATATTTGGTTTTATCCTTTATATTCAATAATACTTCAAAATGGAGATGTGGGTGAAAGTTTTTGCGAATCGCGTGAAAAGAAGCGCTTATGTGAGGATGGAAGATTATTATAGGAAAGGTGGTACCCTTAGCAATAAACGTCAGTTTAAGATTGACATTTTCAAACCCTTCAAGATTTTGTCTCCATTACCATGTGTCTCTAGCTTGTGACCTTTTAAAAATCTTCTACGTAGAAGCAGGGGGTCACACAGGGCAAATGGCCAAATGTTTTGCGATAGAAACTATTTTTACCTATTGTAGTGAAAATTATATACTTACATATTCTGTAGAAAAAAGCATAATCAAGAAATAAGAAGCTTCTGGTACGTAACAGCTAAACGGTGATGGGGTATACGTGACTACAAAACAAATTCAGGCGCCAATCTTGGCATCAGTAAATGCTTATCAGGCTCTGTGTTTTTTCATCTATTACAATTTCAAATTTATTGAATGTTTAATAATATAATTACGATCAATAATGCACATTTAGGTTGCTTCGAGCTTAGTTTAAATAGGTACCAGTTGGTTTCAAGTCAATCTGCTCTACCTACTGAGGTATTGTAGCAACATTCACAACCAGATCATATTTAGGACTAAACCTCCCACTTTCAGCCCACCACGGTCCAAGTCACAATCATTACCTATCTATCTAGTCGACATACTACATCTCCAGTCACCTCTAGTGTCATTGATTTCCAACAAATCAGGGGCAAGACGCCAGTCATGTTTTCCATGTGTTGAAAGTGTGGCGCGATCTTCTATTTCTGTCGGGACCATATTTGGCATTGCAGAACACATGTTCGTAAATACTCATGATTAATTAAATCGATTACAAAACGAAAACAGTAGTTAATATCGTAGGAACAACAACTATACGGCATGAATAAGGGCATTATATCTAATGAAACCTGGAAACATCTACAAAATCTTGAAGTTCCGGAAGTAAATATATACATAGCTAACATAGCTAAGTTTAAAACACTGAAACGTTATTTATAAAAAAAGATGCTTTCAATGGAACATATGTCTTGCATATTAGCATTTTTGTTCTATCCTGCACCATGTGCAATCCGATTGTTAGCTTCCGCAAAAGTTACTACTTATTACGAAAACGTTTTCTTCACTTTCGGAACATCACGCTGAACAAATTTTGCATTACAGTTACTAACCTGGTCTTCGATGACTGGAAAATCCTGAGGATCCGATGCTCGACACTTGCACGGATAGCATTGTAAAACCCTCAGATCTGAAAACAAGACCATGAAGGTCAAAGTTATTACCAGAATTAAGACCGGCTGCTTCACAATAGATCTCCCACATTAGGGAAAAAATTCTTACCCTTTTCAGGCAATTTCATTTTGAGTCTTTGACTTCAAAAGAAAATCATCAAATTCACACGTTACACTCAAAAACATACCCATAATCGCCAACCAACACAGCAAAATTCAAATGCAAGTTCATGTCATAATAACTGAATAATAGTAGTAATATGCACTAATATGCATACACAAAATCAGGGGTCTGACTACAAAAATTTGGTAGAAATCTATTTTTACATTCCTTATGGGGAAAATTTTACCCTGGTGACCAGTGGGCCTAGTTTTGAGTATTGCGCCTCCTGAAAAATTACTCTCGCGCATATTGTCTCAATTCTTGGGTATTTATCTACCTTATTATATCTAAAACCTGGAAAAATTCAGTTTGTTGAAAATCTTTTCGAGTCATATCAAATTAACCAGGCAAAAAATATTTTTGCCTCAACGCTGAACTTTCTGCCTTGGTTATCTGACAATATGATCCCCATTGAAGGAAAATGTGTGGCAAAGGTGTCTCTCATGGTTGGGTGTAAACCCTATGTCAACACCAAATGTCAGCCATCAAACGTCAGTCAAACTTTTTTACATCAACGAAAGAGAGACGATAAATTCAATAGCTAAAAATTACGTTATTTCCAACTTCGATAAGGATATGCGACAGGAGGGAAAGATATTTTAGCTAACCGGCAATATCGCCTTGAGAATTTTTTAGAATTCATCACCACGAAAATGCAAGGAAATCACCTAAAGCCGGAACCGGAACCGAAAATTGCTTATGGGTCTCTGCCAATGGGAACTGGTGGAACTAATGAAAGGTTTGATCGTCTGGAAAAGATGATACATAAAGTATTTGAGAAAACAGGTGAAACGACTAACCTCGCGGTCTTGAATTTTATTTCATTGTGGAAGTACCGGACATATCGAGAGATATGTATGAGAAAAAAAAGTGTTACTCCTACCGTAAAACTGGAAGTATTTCTCGGTTTTGACCGGAGTTAAACTACCAACCCAATCCCGACAACTAAAGCAGCGATGATCAATAAAGCAGAGGGCAATATAATACCGGCTTAAAGAACATTGGTAAACGTATTATTAAAGAAATTTGTTTTATTGCTTTTCGGGCTTTAGACCTTCTGTGACCAGCCAATGTAAGCTGCGATTTTCAATGCCAACAAGTACAGGACTCTAAAACGTGGTGACTTAGCAAATGTGCAAGAATTTAAGGCGTGCCCTATACTGATTACGATCCATAATTATTGCGAAGAGGTATATACTGTAAAAGAAAAATGAGTTATACTTTCAACTGAGGCCTGAGCGAACTTCAGCTCCCAAAGTACGCTTGGGTGCTTCACAAGTGTTTGGCCCGATACATCAGGAGATGGTACTCAACCACATTGCTCTGACCCTGTGCCAGTATTCTTAAAAGGCAATTAGTCTTGCGTTAAATCCCAACTGTTTTAATCTTTTAAACAACTTTGGCTTTAATCCAACTTCATAGAGGAACCGTATTTGTTGGTTGAATTTGTCATAACCCCTAACAAACAGCCCGAAAAAAAAGTTAATACGGGCATGGATCTTTTGAAATAACCAACCCACACCCACCCCTGCTAGAATAAAAACATCTATAGCGTGACAAAATGAGAAAATTTATTGAGAAAAGGGATGACAGAATAAATTGCTAACTGATATCGTGTCCTTTGTCCATGGTAACACCTTCTTTCCTAGGTATCAACGCTAGGAAACAAAAACAAACAAGTCAAACGTAAGGATCATCAGAACCAGAATTAAGCAAAGTAAGTTATGCGTCAATAAATAAAGATTACCCAGTTAATAAACTCACGTTGTCTATGGGAGTCCCATTTTCCAGCAAGATAACCCGCTACTTCGCTATTAGATAGATGGCAGTGAAAATCCTTCAATTTCAAAGAAAAGAAAATATTACCATTTATTGACTTTATCATTAATGTTATTATGTATTGCATATGAATGTTAAATGTGCTAAATGTTCTCTTTTTTTTCAACAACGAATGAATCTAAGGTATTCGTATCTGTCTCTACAATTCCTTACACCCCCAGCTTCACATGGAAAAGACAATTTAAAGAGTGATAAATTGTTGTTTCGTACTTTTCAAAGTATATAGAAATAAAAAACAGCCATAATCTAACACACGGGGGCGTTAAGGATCAATAATGCTATTATAAACCTTCTAACATAACATTCACAAATATCGATGCACTATTCCCTAGTAATAAACCTGGTTGCTGTGCTGTTAGTTCAGTGCATTTGACGACAATTAATATTATAACCACAGCTTTGACAAATAACACCTTTACCAAAAAATTTCGGCATCTTTTTATTGAGGAAATGAGACTATCTACTACTATGAGACTATCCACGAAGCATTTTCAAAATGTACTAAATTATTATTTACCACTGACGACATTTACTGCTCAGACCTCTAATTCTTTCAACTTCTATAAATCCAAATTTAATAAAATTTGCTAAGTAAAGCAATGCCATACTCTGCCTGCAAAGCCATTAACTGTTAACTCAATACTTACAATAAGCAGTAAACAGCTTGTTGATATGGTAACAGAAAAAGGTTGAATTTTTCCGATGCTTGTAAACTGGGCACATTCAACCAGGGTTTGTGGATCACTGAAAAAATAAATTAAAGGAAATATTAGTTTTAATTAGTTATCAATTCTCGAGGCCTGCAGGTGACAAGACAAATTATCTCAAAATGTCTAAAACCTTAAAGATCCATTCGTGCAATTATATAGCTAAAAATGTAATACTTAACTGAAGAGCTCCATATCGCTTTGACCAGATGCTAGAAACAATTTCAAATCTTTACAAAGAAGAATTGTTGTATTTATGTTTTGGATGATTACAGTGTTCAAATAATGCCCGAGGTAAAGGAAGCATTACTAAAGAAACGTTATGTATTGACTGGAATCGGAGGTTGATTTACTGGGCACATCCCAATAAACGATACCCATATTCATGTTTCCTTGAAAAAGGAATTCCGTAAGTTTGAACAAGAACTTATGATCATTCAACTTCGATCTGATCCATGAACATTCCCCAATCTGGCCGTCAAGGCATGAAACGAATATTGGNCTTTCCTGTTGGCCCACTGGTCATCAATGATGATCGGATGCCATTCAACAAAAGACAGAGTGCCTCATGGAAAACATTTGACATTAAAGGTTAAGAAGCAATGTTAGTGAGAATTACTCTTTCTCGTGAAAGGATCACTGTACTTACCCAGATGTTTAGCGATTCGAATGTTATGGTTAAAACCAGAATTTGTGTTCAAAGGGAAGGGCTCCCGAACTCAACTAAATCCCCCAATAGGAACCAACTACCAATGGGCCCTCAAAGGGTCATATCGCTTTGACCAGATGCTAGAAACAATTTCAAATCTTTACAAAGAAGAATTGTTGTATTTATGTTTTGGATGATTACAGTGTTCAAATAATGCCCGAGGTAAAGGAAGCATTACTAAAGAAACGTTATGTATTGACTGGAATCGGAGGTTGATTTACTGGGCACATACCAATAAACGATACCCATATTCATGTTTCCTTGAAAAAGGAATTCCGTAAGTTTGAACAAGAACTTATGATCATTCAACTTCGATCTGATCCATGAAAATTCCCCAATCTGGCCGTCAAGGCATGATACGAATATTGGTTAAAAGTCTACAAAGTATCGATATTGACATCCCAACATGCTACAAAGCAGGGCTTACAAGTGTTGTCAATGGGAGTGAAGATTATTTAGTCCCAGAGAAAATAATGTTTAGTTAAAGAAAACTTTCAGAAACTCGGGCTTAATTAATGAAATCAAAAAGTCAAAAACGCTTGGGACATTGCTAAAAATAATCACTCCACCTAAGGGTGTGCGAAGAAAGAATAAAGAATTATCTTCTGCGTCAGTCGATGAAGGAGATGAATTGTTTGATTTTAAGGGTGAGAAAATCGAATTAGTTGAATGGGATCAAAATCTCTCTGAAGAGGCAAGTTATGAAAATCAAATAAACGAAGACGCCGTTGGCAATTCAACTGAAAACAACTCCTTATTATCAAAGGAAAAAACTTCTACTAGACTTACTCTTTAAATTACTGGTATGAAGAAAAAGAATATCCTCGCACGCCGCAACATAAAGATACACATTTAAGTAGAAAAAGCCCTAAAGATTCAGTCGAAGTGAAAGGTACAAATGAACAGTTTAAAAATTACAGTGCCTTTAGTAACCTATTTGAAAACATATTTGCTTTTTAACTTAGTGGTTTTTACATGAAAAGTTCAATATGCATCAATATTAACATATTTCCATCTAGTTTAACATCCATTGGAACAATTTTTTTCAAAATTCAGAACCCCTGTTTCTTAAGACCCCCGTTTATTAGGCACCTAAGACTATAAATATAAATATATACTGTACATGTATAATATACAAGAAATAGTTATACATGAATTCAAATAAAGTATTTTGTATACTAAATACTAAATTATCATGCATTAAAAAATACCGCACACCACTTCAGTTTAAATTCAATGTTGTTTGCATGTTGCATGTTTTTAATGAAATTTTCAGCTGTTCTATAATATGCCAAATGAATTCCGTTCAAAAAGAATAAACTGTAGCAATCTAAAATAAAACGTATACCTAGTGTTGTTTACGGTTGCAGGTTTGTGTGAAATACGTGTTCGTCCGGGTCTTCTTCCACGACCTACAATGACAACACTATAAGTAAGCAAGACATTAACTGAGCAATTAACATAAATCCTACCATAGTTATCGCAAAACTATATTAAAAATGTTTTATTTTCTCTTCTGAAACAACCCTGCACTATATCTATACCCTAAGAGGAAAATAAAATTTGAGCACAAGATGTTGGCTCTTCATTAGAAAAAAAATGAGGAAAGACTATATCAATATATGCGATCAAATTAAAAATCTTTTTACTACCATACCACAAATTGGCATTCTCAAGAACAAACTGTTTGTAACTTTAGCAACAATCGTGGAAAAAATAGGGAGAAAATTATGGCTTGTAGAGAATCCATTCTAGAAAAGGTGCATATTAAAAATACCTTAATGTGTTATAAGAATAAGTGGTGATCTGATAAAATCAATGGTTTTCAAACGCTTGGAATAATATGTTAAAAACACATCACCACACTGAAATAATCAAGGATGCTCCAAAGAGGGCAACTTCCCATGCATACTAACAAATGAATGCTAATGATACCAAGCACCTATTTATATGACCCATGTGTATTTGCTCTCCCACCATAAATTCAACGAGTTTCTTGCGGGCCTTGGAGTACCCATAGAAATAATTCTGTTGTACCACAGTAACACTTCATATTTGGCATTAATTTACTATTTCTGGCTGAAGGGAATTTTTGAACGATGCTTCAAATTTTCACATCTGTTACAATGTAAACTTTATCTCTGTGTGCTGCATGAAATATCCTTTGGGGTATGAACAAATCTACATCTTAAATGATGGCAACATTTGACCACTTAAAATTTCGCTACTGTAATTAGATATCATGTCTTTTATTATATATATATATATATATATATATATNAATCAAGGATGCTCCAAAGAGGGCAACTTCCCATGCATACTAACAAATGAATGCTAATGATACCAAGCACCTATTTATATGACCCATGTGTATTTGCTCTCCCACCATAAATTCAACGAGTTTCTTGCGGGCCTTGGAGTACCCATAGAAATAATTCTGTTGTACCACAGTAACACTTCATATTTGGCATTAATTTACTATTTCTGGCTGAAGGGAATTTTTGAACGATGCTTCAAATTTTCACATCTGTTACAATGTAAACTTTATCTCTGTGTGCTGCATGAAATATCCTTTGGGGTATGAACAAATCTACATCTTAAATGATGGCAACATTTGACCACTTAAAATTTCGCTACTGTAATTAGATATCATGTCTTTTATTATATATATATATGATTCAAGCAATGAATAAACAAATTGCTACAGTTTGATGGTTTTGGTCCCATTCTTCAAGAACCGCAGTCTCAGCCTTGTAACTTACCTCTGTGGTCATTTAATTATTATTTGCAAATATGACGGGTCAGGGAAGTAATTTTTGCTTGATAACCTAGCTAACGTTAACGACAAGAAATCCGACACAAGAAATATGCTTAGCAAGCAAGTCACTGAGCCGACATATTTTGCGGAAATCAATAACTTGGAAAAATGTTCAATAGGCAATGCAACCGTAAAAATAGCGGACTATGCTACGAGAAACTGTAAAGCCCCTTACAACGTGAAGGGACCTCTACTTATAAAACTACTTATTTTAGAAGGTATGAGTATTTCAGATTACAATAAAGTGGTACTGAAAGTTAAGCAAAGTGCCAAATTTAAGACGAATCCTTGCCCAAATCTGAGTAAATCCGCCAATTAGTAAAAAACTAGCATTTCTGTACTGGCGTTTATGTTCAAGCTTAGACATTACAATATTATTTACATTTATCAGTAATTGACATCCTACCTTTAAGACAACACTTTAAACAACTATTTCTTTCAGGAAATTAGTTCTCTTTCATTGTGTAACGTGTAAAACAAGCAGCAAGGCAGGAAACTGGCAACAGTACCATGATGATGACTTTGCAAAATCACCAACCGGAATACTATGCAACAACTCGGCCAGTAACTCGAAATGACATGAATTTTTTGTCAAATGAATTAAGGAAAAAGTCGACAGTTCCTTTCGTTGGATCTCATCCACAGACGTTATGGATAAAAGAGACTCATCAGTGCTCCCTTTTACTGAAGATCTCCTACCGCTGTTTACTTATGATAAAAATGGGTCTTTGGGCACGGTAAAGTTACCAAAGAACAGCCAATGTGGATTGCCGAATTAAATATTTCGAATTTAGGCCAAGATTAACTTTTACTAATTTTGATTCTCAAAAACGTCAAAACGATAACAGACAGTGGGCGGAGGGTAGACATCACTACTGTATTAAGAACCTGAAAAAGGAATACAACTTAGAAGAAAGGGAAATTTCATTTAATGTTCGTGAAAAAGTCTTGAATTCTTTGTTGGTACGTACGTTTCTGATCGAATTCTAACACTTAACGCCTTTGCCTAAAATGGGCTAAAGGGAAAATAGGGGAAAGAAGGGTGACAGCTGTACCCAAATTACTTTTACAACTATAAGAAAAACAATACTTTTGTATTTTCAGTGAGAATTGGTGAGACTTTTACGAATGTGTTCAGTATTTTCTCTTTCCGCTTATGTCGCGTAAAGAGAACTTTAGCAGTGAAAAGATGTGAGTTGGCAGGCAGTCAATTGGCACGAAGAAAATTATAAAGAGAGGACATAAGAGCAGAATGGAAAATTTAGAAGCATCTCCCGAGATAATGCTATTTCAATTTTTTCAAATGAATGTCCGAAGTAAAGCGTAATGCCACTTAGTGTAAAGAACTTAAGGCGTACTGAGTGAAAATTAATTCTAAAGCTAAAGAGAAATGGAAATGAAAGAGAGTTGCCAACTTTTATCACGTGCTTCTACTCATTATGGCCTAAACTTCTTCAGGTCTAACGTTAATTCGTTCCATTTGCCTTACATAAGTTTCTCAGGTTGCCAGTTCGAGGCAAAAAGTTATCATGGTAGGAGCACTTAAGAAACAAACATGTTGATTTGAAACTGGAACATTGAGGTAGAGACTATGACGCTGAAGCTATTATAGGTCTGTGAGGTCTTTTCGTTTTTGGATTCGACCTAGCAACACAAGTCAACTGGCAGGAGAGCACAGATCAAATATGACAGCAATACTCCATACATGGGCTACATGTTGATTTACAGAGATGAAAGACACCATTTCGACTGAGTTCTGTAGCAAGGATGGGAACGTCCAACTCCATAACAGATGTTTTTTTATTTTTGCATTGTGAGAGTCTGCATAGGTTTGTTAGCGCAAAAGCTAAAGTCTTAATTCAAAAATTCTGAAAGTGCGTAAACTAATTCATTTTAGCTCTCTTTTAAACTTAGTGTGACCTTTGTTTGATCACACACAACACAAATTTAAAAAATGTTTTTCGGGATAAACTACTGGAATAAAACATCTGCAATATCAAGTACTTGTCCTCACTTGGTCCATTACCTCTGGTTATGAAAATAATATGTAGATGGAATAGAAATTGTTGAGACGTTAAAAATATGTTTTTGCAGAACTGGGCTCCAACCAGTGTTGGTCAAAATACCCACATGTTCTAGCAAATGAGATATCGACGGTCGTTCTCAACCAGATACTTTTGCAACCATATCTTTCACTGGAGTGTACCGTTCTTTCCCCAGTTCCTTAACGTTGGGAATCACATTCCAATCATGCATTTTAACAATTTCCTTTGCCTCCATGCATGTTGGGTTCAGTTTATTTGACCTTGTAAGAGAATTAGTTGTTCTGTGCAAGACTCAGTCCTATTAGGGTGTGATGTCCAACGACTGGTGGTTTTTTTGACACACATTAGTTTTTACTTTTTTCCCACTGGTTAACATCATTTAAGTAGACAAATGTAAGACAAATCTTAAAACCAGGAAGGCATAAAGTCAAAAACAAAAATCCAGTTTATTTTAAGTGGAATAACTGAAATGGCATTTTCGACTACATGGCATTAAAATATATTCTCTTTAAAATTTACAGAAAGCTCAGTACCTCATCACAGAATGCACGACGCGCAAAAAAAGAGAAAACTTGGTAAGAGTGAATCGCAAATTAAATTGTTTATATTTATAAAGATCGGCTTACGTGTTAAGAACCGAAAACAGTGTAAAAAAAAATATTCAAAGTACATTTTCTTACCTCTTGACATTCCAAAAGATGCTCCAGAATGACTTAAAATTGATGCCGCGGGTGTCGGCGGTGGTGTCAGTCCAAGGGCAGACAATTTCGCTGGATCTTTTGGTGGTCTGCCTGGTCGTCTGTAAGGTATGGTAAAATACATCTTTTGTATAGCAATATTTGATGCAATAAATATAAAATGTTACCGTGGATAAACTCTCTCTAATTATTATTTATTAAATTCAAGCAGAATATTTTTCATTATAATTTTAGATATTGCTGCTTCAGTAGTAAAGCTTTCCTTAACAATAATATATT
This sequence comes from Morbakka virulenta, assembly GCA_003991215.1. Taxonomy (NCBI): domain Eukaryota; kingdom Metazoa; phylum Cnidaria; class Cubozoa; order Carybdeida; family Carukiidae; genus Morbakka; species Morbakka virulenta. The sequence goes on along the minus strand of RDPX01000006.1, from coordinate 4,774,206 downwards.
ATGAAACCTGTCGAATCACCCAATGATATTCCATAGTCAGTTTTTCTATTGTTCTCTTTGGCATTTACCATACAAAGTCACATCCCTAATGTTTAATGAAAGATGATAAAATTACATCCTTTGTACGTCTTCCCCGAGTTTCAAGAGTTGGCGAAAAACAACCCTCAATCTTCCACAGCTCTCTGCTTTATTGGCTAACGGGAATCAAAGAGATGACAGAATTGAACCATAAACAAGAAGCCATATTAATTGAAGAAAGAAAGGTGAAGAAATGGTTAATGCAGATTCCGAACCGTAATGCCCCAGGGCAAATTGAGTCTAGGTTTCTAGATTAAAAACTTGAAGGGACTCCGCGACAGAATCACTCAGCAACTTGATGAAATAACGAGAACTGGTGTTGGGCCGACAGGATGACAAAAGGTAGGGGAGTGGTATGTGTGAAAGACATTTGCGAAGGTTATGCTGCAGACAACTATAGACCGATATCGTGTCTGCCAATTATGTGGGAAGTGTTGACAGGGATAGCTGCGAATCAGATTCACACATATATGGAAGAGAGAGTTATTTCCCGATGTGGAAAAGGGGTTTAAAAGAAAGGCAAGGGGCACATAAGATCTGCTACTTATCTATCAAATCATTACAAAGAATTGTAAAAGAAGATATACAAATCTCTTAATAGCATGGGTTGGTTATTGCAAAGCTTACGATATGGCACCACATTCGAGGATAATAGAATGCCTTAACATAATTGAAGTTGCAGAAAACCTCAAAGAAGCAAACCTAGTTGGAAAACGATATTAACAGCAGAGAAAGAAGAATCAGGAGAAATTATCGCTTAGAGAGGAATTATCCTGGGTGGGGTGACAGCCTGTCCCAGCTACTTTTTGTGGTTTGCCCCTTACCAAAGTCGATGGTACAGAAAGAGTGCAAGGCTTGATATGAACTTGAAAGGGAAAAACGAGTCTCTTTTTCATGGATGATTTGAAGTTATTTTCAATGAATAAAATGAGATTGAGTCGCTGGTAAGAACAGTGAATGCTTTCAGTGAGGACATTTTAATTATACTACTTATCAATGTTAACTACTCTCAAAATAAAGTATCTTTTTAACCTTCCTTAAAAACTTCGATCTTGCAGTTCCTTGAGGTCCCTGGTTGGTGACTTGGCACAGCTCGTACATAAACATAGCAAAATCAAATATAGTAGTATAATAATATTTAATATAATGAATAATAATAATAATAATAAAAAAATAATAATAATAAAGGGTAGACGGAAATTGCCCAGACCAGTAGGTCGCCTGGCAATTCCTCAGGGAGCAACGCCCCCACCCTAGTCGAGCTGGGTCAACCTGGCGGGAACAGTGGGAAAAGTTGAACTTGTCTTTATGCCACATTTTGACAACCTTTGCCACGTTTTTTCCTTGTCTACTGCCTCTAGTAGATTTCTGATAAATTGTCCGTGCATTCTCTTTTCAATCCACGTTTGTGTCGCTTCTTGATCGTTTCTTGCCTTAAGATCTCTACATTCCTCCAGTACACTTGCATTCAATTTTTCAAATTTTGCTATGCCCGTCAGAATTTTGCTATGCCTTTCCTCGGAATTTGAGGTATAAACTTTCAAACTATTCGCTTCTTCTTTTACACACCGCTCTACACTTATTAAGCCCCTTACACCCTCTTTTCTTCATCACTCTTTGGATAAAAAGCTCCAGACATTGCCATTATTTTCCTTGTCTTCCTGTCCAAATCTTTAAGCTCGTTTACTTTCCATTGAATGGCACCCGTTCCATACCAGAATATAGCTACTGCCCATGTGTTTACCGCAGATATCTCATTTTTCCCATTTAATTTTGATCTAAGTGCTAGCTTTAACCTTCTTTTCTATTCCTTTTCAATTGTCTCTTTCGTTTCAGCTTCTTTGACTTTGTCTAATTCTACAACTTCTAAATAAGTGTAACCTTCCTCTCCAACCTCTATAATTATTTCTCCATCCATTAGCTTAATTCCTTCAATTTTTACAATTTTCTCTCTTTTCAATGTCAAGACACCACACTTTTCCATACCGAATTCCATAGCAATGTCCCTGTTGAGCATGTGGACGGTCCTCACATTCAGCTGATCCTCATTCTTGGCGTGTAACGTCAGGTCGTCCAAAAACAGCAAATGGTTTACCTTATACTCCTTCTTTCCCCATTCATAGGCATGGTGACAGACTGTCTCCCTGAAAAACCCCCTCCTCACAAAAACCTCTGCAAGATCTTCCCCACTGGATATTAGTGATACCTTCCACTGCTTCATTATTATTATTATTAGGAATTCAAAGTCTTGAGATTGATTTTTCTTCTACGTAATTTTATATGTGATCACGTACAACAACAAGTTGTATGGGCAACCATTCATTCCTTCTCCTTTGGATTTAGCAGTCAATACAAGTATTATTATTATTATTATTTATCATTATTATCATTAATATTAATATCATTTATTATTATTTAATATTATTGATATTATTATTTTCATCATCATCATGACCAGCAAAAGCGGCAGCACCGTAAAACAATACAAGAAAGCCAAATTCTGTTTTAATTTACTTACCGTTTTCCTCCCTTTTGGTCAGAATGTGGCGTTGATCCTGGAGTTTTGAACGAATCTTGATGAGACGCCATGTGGCCTTTGGTCACAGACGCTGACGACTTTCCAGGCCTCTCTGTTTTTCCATGGGGCTGTTGACTTTGTACCATTTGCAGTGCTTCACTAAACGTCATTATATTTCCAGTTGATCGAAAGCCAGGCGCTGACTGTATACCACCTCTCCCCTTTTTTGAGCTTGTTTGTGAGCGACCGTGTGATGGTGGTGCCACGCCATACTGGTTATGAAGATCTGGTGGAGACTTCACTCTTTCCGGTCCTCTTGGTGACCCCAAAGAAGATGACTGTTGTCCCATTGGGGTGTCCGAATCCTTGTAATAAAGCAGCGGAGGTGAAGATGCGCCTGGAAATACTGGTGTGGAGGACTTCATGGCGGGCGATGGACTTTTATTGTGCCTTGGTGAAGATAACGGCGAGCCAGACGGAATAAATTGGCCTCCTCTCCGATCATCGTTTGAATTTAATGGTGTTGGTTTTGGCTTCGATTTACTCCCTGATGATCTTCCTCCTTGTTTTTTGGGCTGAGGTGTAACCAATGGCTTCAAACTATTAAACATAGGTCCCATCTTTCTCCCTGGGGGTGATGATAGACGGTTATCACTTTCTACGCCTGTGCAACTGAACGAATATCTCCCTGCATCTGGTGAAGATAAGGAACCCAAAGAATCTTTGGGTGTAACTGATTTTGTTGAGCTTGCATGAGAGGAATCCTCATAAGTAAGTGGGGATTTCATGAATGCAGGATGTGTAATATGTGGCTTGCCTGAACCCTGAAAAAACAAAACAAAAACAAGGTAATGTCTAAACAGCTAAAAGCTAAATAAAATGAATGCGTTCTGACAAGAGCAAGAAAGTAACATTACGTTGCTTTATTCTAAAGACGAAGCAAAGCCATATATTATTCAAATTTTTACCAGCATTACTTGATACAAAATAAACAATTGCAGTGTAATCGCGGACCAGATAGGTGAAGGTCTAGAGCCACAATCACAAATATCACAAATGGTCAAATACCCGTCCATAAATTGTAATTAGTTTCAGATGATCCTAAACCTGCGAAAATGTAGCCGAGGAGCGAGAGCAAAAGATCACGAAACCTAAAATTAAAGGAAAACCCATGGCTGAATTGAAGTTCAGGACCTAAAGAAGATAAAATGGAACAGGAATCCAAATGATATCATTCTTCTAAAACTAGAGGAAGCATCTTTTAAGTCAAACAAACTCTTTCCGGGCCTTTAGCAATCAGTATCCAGAACAAAAGGCAAGGTTGTAGACCTTTCTGGCTTTGGTGTTTTTATTGACGACGTGCGGACTTTCAAGGTCAATGCAGCAGGTAAAAGTACAAACTCCCTAAAGTAGTTGCGTTATGCTGAAAATGGTAATAGGGAATTAGTGGGAGTCGCTAGTTTCTTCAAAGACATAAGCACAGCGAAGGGCTGTAGTAGAAGAAAAAAGCAAGCTTTATGAATATTGGTGGGGGGATATGGGAAAGCAAAGCAGTTAATATCATCGCATTTTGGAAAGATATGATGACATATAAAAAATAAAAAAAAAAAAAAAAGGTGGAAGAAAGCATATAGGGGGGAAATATTACTCACCTGGTTGTAAGGTTCACACCAAAAGAATAACGATTGAATAAACTTTGGAGCTCAGTACAAAAAAAACACAGGGTCAATCCCTGAGCGATGGTATGGTTATATAGAAATGGGGTACGGATAAATGGAAAAAGAGGTGGAGAACAAAGGGTACTTAGAGGTAAAGAATCCGGGTGAAGAAAGTAAGCCTGAAGAAAACACTTTAATAAAATCTATTAAGGCCTGGAAAACAAACTATCTTGTCTATTATTTACTGACAAATACAAAAATTTTCAGTCAAAATTCAATTATTGAGATATTCCGAAAAACTTATAATGTATGCTATTGTACTACTTTTACATTATTAAAAATTTCGTTTTGGCTTCTGTAAATAGGACCTACATGATAGAAGTAGTTAGTATTAAGCAGGGATCCAGTACAACAGTTACTACAATAATACATGATTAAAAATAAAAAATTATACAGATGAAACAGAAACCACCTCTAATTACCTTTTGACTTGAGGTTAAACTACAATAACTAAAATGTTAATCATAAATAGGTGGCTTTGGTCCAATTTTTCTAACGTAAAAAAATCATTATTTATCTGTCGTTCTTTTTCTCTATGGCCACGTTTCTGTATTTGCTATAGTTTTGAGACATTTGTTGGCTATAATTTCGTTTTACTTAGCTGTTTCAAAAACGTCATTATTTCTAATTGATTACGCAACCGCCTTAATTACAGTATCATTGACTGTTGTTGCCCTATGATCCGTACTGCTCCAACTGGTGCAATATCTTTCCCCTTCCTTGCCGCGGTAATTTTATACCTTAGTTTCCTATAATAAAGTGCTCCAGGCCAGTTATAGCCTTGGTCAAAAATAGCAATAAAATTCAGATATAAGTAATACTGTTGCAACGAATGCTGAAACAAGTGCTATAGAGCCGGCGTTGATATTAAATAGTCTAACAGAAGTGAAAAGAAAATTCGTGATATCAACACATACCTTTGCCGAGCTGTTGGTTGGCGTATTTGGTGAGGATGCAAGCCTTTGTTTTACAAACCAGGTCGACTTGTACTTGTCCAGCTTTTTACCGTTATACCGAACCTTAAAAAAATTGAATAAGAACATAAATCAATAAAAGCAAATCGCCATTATTGCTTTAAAGCCTTTTGGGTAGAAAATACTGCGAAGTTAATCATACTTTTTGCTTGGTGCCTCCCTTATTGATGGACACTTGATGGACTACTTATACCCGTGCGTATACTAAAACTTTATATGGACGAATTAGATTACAATCAAATTCAACCAAACCAATTGCATGATGTTGCTGACTCAGTGGTGCCACACGGTGCTTAAAACAGAGCAAATCACGACAACGAAAACATGGTTCACATCGTGAACAGAAGCGAATGGGCCGAAGAACAAAGGTACGGAATAGTTGAGATCGACACTGCAGAACGAAGAAGAGGAAAAGGATTCATGAGAAGAGTCAAACAACGATGGGATGATAAATACCCAAAAGATGCAAGAACAGCTCAAAACTTGATCGACAATGCAAAGAGGTTCGAGAAGAAAGAATATGGACACCCAGTCGGCAATCAAGCCAAGGTGAAGTACAACCCCAAACCGATGACACCAAAACAAATTTAGAATGGACAACAGAGATGAAAATTGTGTTGGTGATACTAGGTGAAGGGGAACGTGCAAATGGCAGAGGATTTATGAAACGTGTATCAAATACCCTGAATACCAATCGGTAAATTGGCTAAAATTACGAGATAACCCTGCTCGATTCAATAAAGACCCAGAGTTGAGGAATCTGATACTGGTGAGACGAAGAGAGGAGATCAAGAGAGCCAAAATTGTGATAAGGAATGAAAGAGCGGTGGAACATAATGCTGATGAACCGGTTGTAAGAAACGATGAAGTAGAGCTGAATATGACAGAGGCTGATGGGGATGAGCTAGTCGTACAGGTAGAACTACAGATAGAAGTGGAATTGACGGAGAAAGATAAAGAACTTGAACAATTTCTCAATACGGAATTGGAGCAGTTGAATCATTCTACGGCACTCCATATAGGCAAAGTGGAACCAATGCCTTAGGTTTCAATGAATCACTATATCGGTACCCCACTGATCTGATCTTTCCGGTGCCAACTGTTTTGAGGAGAATGTTTTGACTAGGTTGAATAATAAGGGACTCAAACAATCACCTTGTAAAACACCTTTTTCGATTAGAATTGGATCCGTTGTATACGTTTTGGTTCCGATATCAATAACAACAACAACAATAATAATAATAATAATAACAATAATTTTAATTACTCAATTCTATCTGGATTGATAATGGGGCATGAATGACCAATAATCACAGACGGCTATTAAACAGTCCCTAAACCTTTTTGCTTATGTCACGGAAGTTACAATCGTATTTATCATGATTTAAATGCCAAATATACCATCCAAAATTGGTGAAGCCCACAGAAAGCACAACTGGAAGTGTAGTGTACAACTGTTGCAGAATTTCCTAACAACAAAAAACACTGAGGAAAATCCTTAACTTCATCGTTTAACAAGTAACCTCTTTTCAAGATCTAAATTTGAATCAAAACCTGCTAAAAAATTAGAAAAAAACAATACTTCAGTCTACTTACTGACGCCCAACCACATCCTGATTTCTTTTCTGGATTGATCAACTTTTTACAGTGCATTGCCCATGATGAGGGTGAACTGAATATCTGTCCATTTTCATTCCATTTGATCTTGCCATCATTCAAAAGATCACCAATAAATTTCTTTCCCTATGAAAATTAAGAAGATACTTCTTTTTGACAAGGGCTTCTAACTTACATTGGCTTAAAATTCTTGCCTAAAGTAAACGAAATGCTAACTTTTAAGCTGACAAAGATATAGGTAACAAAAATAAATTAGTCCAGTAAAAATAAAAATAACAATAAATGATCTCCTTCTCCCCTCCCATTTACCCTTGTTTTTAAATATCTACACGAAATCTTATTTTTATTTTAAAAAGAATAATAAACTTATTAGTTGAGTTAACAGTTAAGGTCTAGTACAAAATACATACAAAAGTTGTCATTGTAATTTTACCCTTCTATTCAAACAAATTTATTTATTTAGAAACAACTATTAATCAAAGTGAAATATTATGTCTCTAAGCTCATTTTAAGTGGTTTGTGTGAAACAAATATCTATTTCATATCATGGCAGAGAACTGAATGTTACTGTACAATTGCAAGAAAAAAAAAAAAACAAAACTATAAGAAACTCTTAAAACATGACAAATTTACCTGACACACTGAACTGATTAAGCAATTCTGGGAGTCACAGTTTTTACTAAAGAAAAAAAGGTTTGATACTGCAGATCATGTGGATAAAATTTTGTATATATTGACTGTCAGTTCCTGACAAAGTTGGGACTTACTTCAAAGTGCTGTTGCTTTCATTATAAGTTTATTCAAATTTGTCCATTTGGGTAGGGACAATTAAATTTCATTATAATTAACAGTGCCTATCATCAAATTCTATACTCCTGATATGTGATAAATCATCCCAAGCTCAACTTTTATGATTTTACCTGATTGTTGTTAATTTATATAGTGTAGTAGCTAGTTTGTAGGTTTTACTCTATCAGCTATAAAAGATGCTTTCTCCATTGCAAGAATTAGCCATAAGGCATGGGTATCCCATTTCTTTGTATTAAAATCTGCAGAAACATTCATAAAGTACTTCCTTCTAATCTTCTTTCTACAACTCTTTCTTGGGGAGGGGGGTGTCCTGCACTGTCACAATAAACATCATTCAAACTGAGAAGTTTCTTACCCTAATGCCAACTAATGGTTCATTGAATCATTGATCATTGAATCAAACAGGTCCTAAACTTTATGATTACAATCAAACAACAAGCAAACAACAAGGATTAGTACTTCTTATTGTACACCATTTGGTACTCATGAGTTAGCAATGAAATCAAAATCAAAGTAATTCAATTGTAAGGGTCTGAAACTTGGCCCCCTACCTCTGGTCTTAGAAAAAATATCACCAAATACCTACTGAAATCTCAATTTATGACAATAAAAAAATTAATTCAAAACATCATGTTACACTAACACAAGCTTATTGTAATTCCCCCCAACATCTAGCAGATTAAGGGGGAAAAAGAGTGTAATTTGCCAATCAGTTCTTCAATACAGACTGAGGGTTATTTTTGTCACTCTTGCTTTGGCTAGCAAAATCTTCTAAAAGGAACGGGTAAATGGTGTATTTAAAGCAACTACAGGTGATACTGGGCACAAAAATACTGGGAAGGCTTGGGTAAATCACAACTGTTGTCCTTCCCTGATAGTGGTCTTTTCACCCAGTATTGTTACTACAGCTTCCATCCTTCCTCTCTGTCCTAGTTAGTCAAACTTTAATCATAACAAAATATTGTACTTGGGGACCATGATCTTCTCTCTGATACACTCTAATTTAAGTATCTGAATTGGGATTGTGAATACAATTTAGGACTTTTTAGGGCATTTTAGAATGGTCCAAAGTGTTTCTATAAACAAAATGGGAAAATTTGTCAAAACTCTAAATTTTAGGGCAAATGTCCATTTTTTTAGGACATAAATATTAATATTAACTATTCTGTCAGCGACCATGGGAGTGAAGAATTGGGTATTTTCAGGCACCTACTTCTTTGTACATAGTGGTCTCTACTTTCCATTCCTGTTTGCCTATATGAGCCAAATTAAGAGAACTACATCCTATTAGTTTTAAATTCAGGATGGTTAAGAGCTATATATTGATGGTGGATATCAGTTCCATTGCACAGAGGGGCTGTGCTCATATAGGGTTGCTTTCCATTTTGGTTTGATGGTAGGAAGGTCAACCAGTCTTTAAAAATCAACCTACTCTTAATAATAATAACAACTTAAGCCCAAGTCCAATGCCTGCAGACAGGAAAACAGACAACATGCAAACACCCCCAGCAATAAGCTATAAATCTTATGAAAGACTAAATAAAGCCAAAACATCATGCTAAATCCCATTGATTCAGGCTTAACTGAAAAAATGTGCAAAAATGGTTCCCTGACTTGTTTCTAACTTAGACTAAAAATTGTGTTGAATTTCATTATTTCACTGAGTAAAACAGTCTTGACTTTGTGGAGCATGAATTGAACGAGGAATTTGATAGTAAATATTCAAGTGTCCAATGAATCTCAGCCTTAACTGCTTCCTCCTTGGCAATAAAAGGTGCTATCAAAGACTGATTCTCTGTCTTTCTAACTGAAGCATCCTTTGCCTTTTTCTCTGAGAGGACACAAGCCAAATTCTTGGTTGGTTCTTAGCAGAACAATTTAACAAATGCTCTTTCCTTTTTGCATGAATGTCTAAGACTGATATTCCTAGGCCAGCAACTGATATTTATGTCATTTCTGCTCATCAAATGGGACTTTCCTTACCCAAACTTTATACTCTTTGCAGCATAACTACTCATCTTCAGCGTAACGTTTTGATTTTTATTACTCTAACATAAAGAATTTTTTTAATTTAAAAAAACAATACACATTTTTTGTATTAAGTCACACCATGTGACTGAAACCTGATGGGAAACAGCTATGATCATACCATAATAACAACAACAACAAGTTTAAGAGCTCTTCGCACTTTGGGGCCTGTTTCTAGGGAAAATATGTGAAAACAAAGATTTGGGTACATTGAGAATACAAGGCCATAGAAACAAGACTTACAATTTTTGAAGCCAATCACCTGTAAAAGCTCAATCATTCAAATGCAGTTTGTGCATGTAATATGTTTGAGGAATTCAACATTCAGTTGACTTCCTCTCTTAACAAAGAAGGTATTTCCTGGTGATTAAACCAAGGTCAACTTTTAAATTCAAATGTTTGCAGAAAACCCCCTAGATACAACCAATTTCTCTCTGTTCTGTGTTGAAAAGTGTACAATAATGGAAATAAAACTTCTGTACACAGGAAAAGGATATTTTAGACCAGTGACAAAAATTTTGTGTACTTTAGGTCTTTTAGGGTCAGTGGCAAAGCTGTTAAATTCATTTTTCCTTTTTCTCCTGCCAAATGATTTTTATGCTGGGGATTCAAATTTGGCCTTTTTTTTACCTACTGTTAACTAGTATAAATGAAAATTATCAGTGAAGCCCAAAGTAACAAAAAAATCTATACCATTCCTTTACAAAGTACACAATAATAACAACACTTTATATTGAAGTGTAATTACTGTTAAAATTTTTCATAACAAATAAGAATAAAAAATAACAAAATAGGAATGTGGCTCCTTTTTTCAGAACTTTTTAAAAGATATATGGCCAAAAAGGTCACTCATTGTGTGATGCTACTCTTTAACTTGGTCAGCAATAAACTTAAAAACATGAAGCACCATGTCAAAGGAAATTCCCTTAAATGAATAACATTCTTAAATATGGTAGTTCCTGGAAATATATGTTTAAAAAAAATATTTGTGATCTTGTGAAACAGACACAAAAAATGACATGAATTCACACAAAATTTACGAGCTCTGCTTTTGGTTGGAGAAGTTTAAATCACTCAACCAGTTCCAATAAATAGCTTCCAAAACCATACAAATTACCTCAGCGATCCTAAATCTATTTGATTTGGTAGGTGCAGTAGTGAAGATAAATTATCTCCCTTAAAACCACTAATTTAAGTATTACTTTATTACCAAAACAAAACTATGGGACATTTGAAAAATTCTTTGTTAAACATTTTAAGTAATAAACACCACATTTTTGACAGTTGGTTGTAACCTTTACTTATTGGTTATTACTCATGTTGACCAAATCTCCAGGCATTCAGACATTATTTACAACCACTACAACACCAAGTCCAACAATCCTTATGGCATCATATATTTCCTGTTAAACTGTTTTGCATTGAACATATCCTTTCTTATATAACAATGCTATTGAGAAATCATACTTACTAGATAGTTAATTGATAATAACTTTTCTCCAGCTTCTAAAATGTGCTCATCAATCAGCATTTTCATGGTAACACCTCTTCCTGTTAGAAGAGATCCCCTTGCTCTACCCTTTTTAGGTGCTGGTATTGGTTCCCTTACTGGTTCCTCCTCTTCCTCTTCTTCCTCTTTTTCTTCTTCCTCTATTTCTTCTTCATCAGCACTAGAATCCTCTGCTAATGAATGCTTTTTTCCTGGTAGATCATACCCTGGTTCATATTTGTTTGCTATTATAAAAAAGAAAAAAAGTTATTGTAAGACCTTGACATAACTTTTTCATTAATGCATTCCAAACCAGACATGATGTGGCTTAAAGGTGAAAAGTTACTTACAGTATAAACTATCATACAACATAGCTCTATGGGATGCAAGCAGAAAGTCTCCATGTGACACATCATGGGAAATGATGAAGCTCAACTCAACTTCAGTTGACCAATTTCTGCAACACTTGCAACAATCATCTTTCAATCAGACCCAGTTTGATATTAACTACATACTCAATGATGTCTCATCACACTAGCTCTTCAAGATATGCAAGTTACATCCATCTACAAATCACCCAGGAGTTGTTTTTGTGGACTAAGCCCCCCCCCACCCCTCCAGCTTACTGTATATGGAAGCATAAGATCATTATAGGTGATTTCAACTCCTACAGTACCAGATGGGATTATACAGGCAATGATAAGGATGGAGACCTAGTCAAAACCTGGGTACTGGCATAGAATTTTTTCCTGATTCATGAGATGAGGCTATAATGCTAATCTATGTTTTGTCAACAACGAACTATCCCCCACTGTCGGCAAGTAGGTGCTTCAAACAATCCCTAGATCACAACAATGTTCAATTGCAGTCAAGCTGAGAGCTACCCTGACCTTCTCCAAAATCCCTTTCAAGGGCAGGTTTAACTTGAGGAAAGCCTACTGGATTGGCTTTAAGCAATTGCTTGACTCCCTGATAGCACTCCCCTCCCATCTACATCTTAGAATTACCCAAGATTCCAGAAATGACTTCAAAAAGCTGCACACTCCCACATCCCATGTGGATATGTCCCAGGATTAAATAGTGACTCTCAAAGCTCCTTGAGCAATACAAGCTCATGTTCAATTCTGGCCCCTTTTACCAACACACCCTCAAACACAGTGAACAACTGCTCAACTTGGTTGGAACAGAGAACAGGAAAGCATGGCAAAATTTGATAAAAAATACCAACATGGCTGTCAACAGCAAGAAAGCTTGGAATATCATCAAAAGGCTAGGTAAGTGCACCAACTCAATGCCATGTATCACCAAATCGTGTTGCTAGTCAACTTGTCAACCATGGCTGCAGTAGTGAGTGAAGACAAGAATCCAGAGTGTACTATGCAACCAGAGTGCCTCTGTGTGACCAAAACATGTCACAATTAACATGTCCATTTACAACTGAAGAACTGACTGTAGCCATGAAAGATCTAAAACCCAGCCAAGTGCCTATATGCAATTATATCTTGACAGAATTTCTGAAGAACTAGGGCCCAAAGGCAACTGACTGGCTCCTGGAAATGTTCAACTACTGCCTCAGCACATATCAGATACCCACAATATGGAGGAAAGCTAAAGTAGTTGCAATCCTCAAGCCTGGAAAAGACCCTGGTGTTCCAAAGAGCTATCCACCAATCTCACTGCTCTGCATCAGGTACAAGCTTTTCAAAAGAATCCTGCTAGTGCATCTCACTCCAGTAATAGAGCTACAGCTTACACCAGATCAAGCAGGCTTCAGAGCTGATAAATCATATGAAACTGAGCTTCTAAACCTTACTCAACACAATGAAAATGGTCTCTGGGGCAGACTAGTGATGGGAGCAACATTTGTTGACCTGAGTGGAGCATATGACACCATCCAACACAGACTAATGAACAACAAGCGGTATCACTTCACTAAAGACCCTAGGCTATGCAACATTATCCAATCCATGCTCTCAAACCAAAGGTTCTATGTCATGCTGAATGATCATTGGAGTCATTGGTTTAGCCAGCACCATGGGCTTCCACAAGGAAATATGTTTGCACCTTCCTTGTGCAACATATATACAATTGACCAACCCAAACCTATGGCATGTAACAGGTTCATATATGTGGATGACTTATGCATAATGACCTAGAAGCAAGGCTTTCAAGATGTCAAAAACACCCTACAAGATGCTCTGGCAGAGATGTTAGTGTACTTTTAAGTTAACCATCTTAAGTCTAATCCCAGCAAAACACAGCTCCGGAACTTCCAATTGAAGAACAGGCAAGCTCACAGATAGCTAAGTGTTTCCTGGGAAGGCCAACACGTTCAAAATGACCTGAACCCAGTCTACGTGGGAGTGATCCTTGACAGAACACTGTCTTTCAAACAACATGTGACCAAGCTCAGAGGAAAAGTGGAAACAAGGAACAAGCTGGTGCACAAACTAGTCAACAGCACATGGGTGCAGATTGCATAACTGTCTGTATAACTGCTCTTGGCCTTTGCTTCTCAGCTGCAGAATAAGCCAGTTCTACCTGGTCCAGATCTTGCCATGCCCAAAAAAATGACACAACCCTAAATGACACATGCAGGATAGTGACAGGATGTCCCCTATTTATATGCACTTGCAGGCATTGCACCACCTTATATCCAAAGAAAGGCACAAGATGACAATCAGTGAAAAAAACAGGAGACTGATGCTAGGCACCCCTCCACCATCATCAAGCTACTCAAAAAAGACTCATCTAGAAGCAGTTTCATGGACTACACTCAGCCTCTCAAAAAATCTGTGGTTGCAGTCATGCATCAGGTGTAGAACCTTAGATGGAAGGAAAATAACATGTCCATGACCTGGGCCAGCTGAGGCATTATCCCATCACTTGAACTTCACACTGGAAATGAACTAAACTGGCCAGTAAGAAAAACTCTTAACAGGCTTAAAGTCCAGCAAGGAAGATGCAAAAAATCTCTAAAACACTGCAAGATCAGTTCCACCTATCTGAGTGAATACAGCAACCTGTAAACAATGGAGCACATTCTCTCCTGCAGTAAAGCTCTGGCAAAAATTGCTTTGGCAACCTTGCTGAACCAACAGAAACTGTTTGTTGAATGTGCCACCTACTGGAGCTCCCAAATTTGATAACTGATGAAAGTGATGAGACTTGAAGAAGAAGAACATATCTCTTTGGGAAATCAGGTACATTTAGTACCAATATCGTACCTAAGTTCCCTCAGTTACTGATTCCTTTATCATTTTCAAGTGCCATCTCAAGTGCACATTGAGTGTCAATGTCTGTTACAAATTGCTGTCTTTCATTGACTAGGGGACTTCTTTGTTCATTTTAAACGTCATTCAATATTTAGACATCACCATGGAAGGTTTTCTTGTTGTTTTCCTCAATCTCTTCTGCCTTAGGCCATTCCAATGATACTGTTTTTACTCTCATTGTCTTAGATAAATGCATATAATTTCTCCAAATGTAAAGCATAGTCATTTTTTCTATAATTGTCTGAAGTACTCTGTGGTTGTCTAAGAATTTTTTAACATTTTTCTATGAAATCAAATTTTTCTGCATCAAGGTAGGATCCTATTGTCATGGAAAAGGGCCAGGTTTAATACCAGGTATTGCAATAAGTAAGGATATATATATATATATATGTATATATATATATATGTGTGTGTGTGTGTGAGATTTGGGAACCTGTTGTTAGCATAATGCAATGCTCACTGCGCATGCGTGCTTTGAGCACTCTGACAGGATCCCACAATAACTCTTTAAGCTGTGTTTGCTCCAGCAACATGGGCAGAGAGTTATGTCTCAGAAGCTCTGTGCTGCACTGATGAGCCCAGAATGGGCAAAACAGTACTGTCTGCAGATTGAGTATATATATATATATATATATATATATATATATATGTTTTCCTGTATAGCTAATTTTCTTTTATTAAATAGATCATTCTTTTATAATGAAATCTTCCTTTGACACTACAAATTTTTCCTTTATGAAAACAATGCTTCTCTTAATACCAATTTATTCTCTTAATACAAAATCCTTCCTTAAAATTAAATCCAAATTAACATATTACTCATTATCATTATCATCATGTCCCATCTTGCAATGGGTTGGAGGCAGTTGTTGATCTCATCTCATCAATTACTGTACAATGGTAGTTCAAGCTGTTCTTGGACTACCTCAAAGACACTTTTCACTGATCCTATCTTACAGTAATGTTCTTTAAAGTCTATTGGCTCTTATGAAATGATCAAAAATCCAACTTTCTCTTTCTGATGGTATTATTTACCTGAGTTGTTGTGTTAAACCTTCCTTACACTTTTCATTGGTAGCTCTAGCATTCTAAGGAATTCTTACCATTGTTTGATATGTTCACATCTCTAAGCCTTCTATCTATCTCTTGCACTGACTGGTCAAAGTCCAAGTTTCTACACCATACAAAAGTGCTGACCTGATAGAACAATTTAATATTTTTATACACATCTGTTGAAAGCTTGAGATTGTATAGAGCTTTACTCATCTTGACAAATGTTCATGCTACAGAAATTCATCTATGGATATCACTTTCATTCCTTCCATCTTTAGAGACTCAGTAACGTACTATTTCGTAGAAAAGACTTCTTCCTTTTCTGGGTAATATTATATAAGTAAGATGGGTTCCTTATGTGCTTTTATTACATTTTACTGAAAAGGATTTCTTACACACTCATAACATCAGTCACCATTAGGATTTGTCTCTCATACATTTAGATCTATGTGTATGACCTGAGTGTTGAAAATTTATCAAAAAGCACTTTGATTTGATTAAAATAACTAAACTGAAGTTTTCTAAAAAAGAATTTTGATGAAAAAAGTAAAGTAACTGGCCCTAAAAAGGAAAATTTCAAGTATTTAATCCCCATTTTTGCAGCTATGCAAACCACTTCAAATTTATGGGTTAAAAAATTCTGAAGACCAAATTTGTTTTTCATATTTTCGTGCAACTTTTGTGATGAGCATTTTTCATGCCAAAATAAGTCAAATGGGTAAAAATTGAAAAAAAGGTTAATGTATTTTTTCAAAAATATATTGGCTGTGACACTAACTATTCTGAATTTCTTGAAGTTGGCAATGCACATTTGAATACAACTTTACCAACTATATTTGTAGTTTCAGTTAAGTATCTGGTGACTAATACTTTGCTTCCTGTTGTCTAAGTTCAAAAAGTAAATTCTCCAAACCAAGATCATGCAATCAGTTGTAAACAACAGGTCTAGAAAAAAATCATACACAAGTGTTTTTATTCTGTTTCTTTAAGGGATAAATAGCTGTGACATCATTTTCTCTTACAATAATGAATAATCAAACTGTTTTTCTGAAGGAGAGAATGGGCTACTAAAGTGGAATTAATACATAGGCTTTAGTAGTATCCCAAATGGGTTGGGTAAAATATGTGCATATTTGTATGCATCTGAAAAATATCCATACAATTCATTAATGTACTCTAAATCACCCAGAAAACAAAAATTTGGAAAATAATATATATTTGTGTCCCTTGATTGCATGGTGCTATATTTCCCCACTTTTCCCCTTGTTTTTTTATCTGTTATACCATAAAACATACACTTTCTGCCAATAATTAAAAATGAAATTCAAACCAAATATAATTATTACCTGTCAAGCACAAAAATTTAAGAAAATGTAAAATCAAGCATGAAGTGTTTGCATCACAGGGGATAACTGTGGTGTTTACTAGACTTGAAATTATCTATTGTGAGCAAGTAATTCCCAAATTGACCATTCGAACAATTATAAAATTATAAAACATACAAAATACTGTAATAAATTGGATTAATTTACCTCAGTACCATCCCAATACAGTTTAAATCATACAGTAATTGTAATATTATTCGCATGCTTAAATATACACACACATGGTTAAAGTGAAAGTAATTTTGAAAAAAAACCATCTTTCTAAAAAAATAAGTGTTGACCGAAGATGATACATGATAAAAAATAGTGCAGTAGAATCAACCATTGTTGATTTCTCTGCACTAATTATTACCAATTGTTTCATTATCTTTAAAATTACTTTATCAGTCACTTGTCAAGTATGAGTGTTTCTCAGAAACATTGTTATCCCCCAGATTCCCTAAAGTTATCAACTGATACTATTTTCACAACAGCAATTTGCTTTGTTCAGAATACACAATAAACATTCTGGGTAACCCAAAAGTAAAGCTGGGGAGCATATCTTGATAANAAATCATACAGTAATTGTAATATTATTCGCATGCTTAAATATACACACACATGGTTAAAGTGAAAGTAATTTTGAAAAAAAACCATCTTTCTAAAAAAATAAGTGTTGACCGAAGATGATACATGATAAAAAATAGTGCAGTAGAATCAACCATTGTTGATTTCTCTGCACTAATTATTACCAATTGTTTCATTATCTTTAAAATTACTTTATCAGTCACTTGTCAAGTATGAGTGTTTCTCAGAAACATTGTTATCCCCCAGATTCCCTAAAGTTATCAACTGATACTATTTTCACAACAGCAATTTGCTTTGTTCAGAATACACAATAAACATTCTGGGTAACCCAAAAGTAAAGCTGGGGAGCATATCTTGATAAATAATAGAGGATTAAAAATGGTAAAATAATATGACAAGATGTTTTCTCAGATTTTTTACACTATCCTTTTGGTAAAAAAGGAATTTTTAATTCTTCCAAAAATAGTCTGGTAACTTGTTATTTTGACTTATTACCATATTAACTTTAAAAATAGAAATAGTACCTGTATTCTAGTTTTTTGCAGTCATATGAAGTGCGAGGACCATAAATGTTTAGAGATGGCTTATGTTACTTGTTTTGGTGAGAAAACCCCCCCCGACGCCCAACTGTAGACTAACGCTTAATAAAATCTCAAAATTCTAATCTTTGTAAAATTGTTAAATTCCATATATTGTGGCTTGAAACGGTCTTCTTTCAAAGTGTTACACAACCATCAGCCTGATATTTTAGAAGTTAGGGAGAGTAGGGCAGCTCTTGTTAAAAAAACATATCTGTAATTCAAAAAAGGAAGATTTTAGATCACCAAGTGTGGTATTGCATGGACAATCAAAGTTATTGTTTACATCCCGCCAATTTTAACGGACATTGTGATTTGCCAGTACTCCAGCACAAGTAACCATCACCACCTATGAAAACTCTAATGTACAACTTACCCATATCGATAATATTTTTCTCCACTGGCTCAGTAAAAGGATTGTGTTTTTAATGCTTTTCCAGTGTCTGCTCCTGTAATAAGTCACATACGTGGATTTTCTTTGGTCATTGACTTCTTTGAAATTCGTCCAAGATGCTGGTGCTGTTCGAAAACCTGATGTTAACCGCACCAAATCTGTAATTGCTTTACTTTCCCATGTTTGTTCAGTTCTGTTGAAGAAAACTGCAAACAAAAGGTGAACCAAACTGGTGTTGAAGGACTGTGAGGAAAGAAAAAGGTTAAAACGAAGGAACTGAAAGAATAGACCTGAAAAAGAAGAAAATTGAGAAGGCCGTAGGCAAGACCAAAACAAGTATATGTAAGGGAGCTCCCAATTCGAGGAAAGAATCTATGATCGTATTATTATCGTTATTATTATTATCGTTATTATCGTTATTATTATTATTATCGTTATTATCGTTATTATTATTATTATTATTATTATTATTATTATTNTGGTGAGAAAACCCCCCCGACGCCCAACTGTAGACTAACGCTTAATAAAATCTCAAAATTCTAATCTTTGTAAAATTGTTAAATTCCATATATTGTGGCTTGAAACGGTCTTCTTTCAAAGTGTTACACAACCATCAGCCTGATATTTTAGAAGTTAGGGAGAGTAGGGCAGCTCTTGTTAGAAAAACCTATCTGTAATTCAAAAAAGGAAGATTTTAGATCACGAAGTGTGGTATTGCATGGACAATCAAAGTTATTGTTTACATCCCGCCAATTTTAACGGACATTGTGATTTGCCAGTACTCCAGCACAAGTAACCATCACCACCTATGAAAACTCTAATGTACAACTTACCCATATCGATAATATTTTTCTCCACTGGCTCAGTAAAAGGATTGTGTTTTTAATGCTTTTCCAGTGTCTGCTCCTGTAATAAGTCACATACGTGGATTTTCTTTGGTCATTGACTTCTTTGAAATTCGTCCAAGATGCTGGTGCTGTTCGAAAACCTGATGTTAACCGCACCAAATCTGTAATTGCTTTACTTTCCCATGTTTGTTCAGTTCTGTTAAAGAAAACTGCAAACAAAAGGTGAACCAAACTGGTGTTGAAGGACTGTGAGGAAAGAAAAAGGTTAAAACGAGGGAACTGAAAGAATAGACCTGAAAAAGAAGAAAATTGAGAAGGCCGTAGGCAAGACCAAAACAAGTATATGTAAGGGAGCTCCCAATTCGAGGAAAGAATCTATGATCGTATTATTATCGTTATTATTATTATCGTTATTATCGTTATTATTATTATTATTATTATTATTGGATTAACTAACAATACAATTTCCACCCTATATATCAAATTAGACGATACTAATAGAAGTGATAAAGTCAGCCATTGACATCCAATCCAGCTCACTGTAGCTTATGAGTAACAATCCGACCATTTTACTACCCTAAGCAACCTTGGATGGCCTGAGTTACCAATTTTTGTTAGCTTCACATAAGAAACCTAAAGTCAATAGTCCCTATAACACTTTTCTAATGACTGATTCACTTTCCAAAAGTACTGTCTTTTGGATTTCTCTCAATAATGCTTGAAGTTATTTCTCATTATCAAACTCAAAGATTTTCTGAATGTCCGTTTTTAGTTCTTTCATTCCTTCACCGAGACATTCAACAACTATTGGAACCACTTTTACGTTATAACCTTCCCGTCTTTCACGTATCTCAAAATATAGTTGTTGGTATTTCTTAATCTTTTCTTCTGGTTTAAGAAGTCTGTTTATTTCGTTTGGACATGCCATATTGACCAGCAAAATTGTTTTCTTCTCTCCGTCTTCTAAGGTAAGATCTGGTCTCGTCGCGGTGCAGTTCGTTCTCATTCGCTGTTCCCAATCCCAATAAAGCTTCTTGCCTTCATTCTCTAACACTTAACCTTTTTCCCATCTCTTGGTGTACCACTTCGTACCTTCTGGAAGTAATCCTTTCTCCATTGCCCATGCTGCTAAAACTTTGAGTGCATTGTTGTGTCGTTTCACGTATTCTGATTCTGCAAGCTTTTTACATCCAGACAGGTGATGCTGTATTGTCTCTCGCTGTTCTCCACACAACCTACATTCATCTGTGTCATTGAGTCCTCTTACCTTCTTCCACGCTCTTGATTCTGCCATCTGCTGCTGTAAAGTGAATTTTGATGCTGTTTTTCTTGGATCTGAATTGCACTTTAACCATACGTAATCTTCCTTCTTGTACCTCAATCTAATCTCGCTCTGCAGTGGTTTCTCTGCTAACCTTCTTTGGCGGTTTCCTTTTTGTCCTGAATCTAACTGCTTCTTCAGCTTTTCCACGCCTCCTTCCAATCATCAAATCCCTCTCTACAAATTGTTACATGTCCTTTGTCAAATGTTACATCTACAGCCACGCTTTTCACTGATGCTTCTGCACCTCTCTTTTATAAGGAATGCCCTTTATTCATTTCATGCTTCCACGCTACCCTGATCCAATTGTCAGTCGATGTTGCCATATAGTATGCTACTCTTGTTTTGGTCTCGTCATACACGTCTTTGAAACTTTTAAGTCCTCTTCCACCATCACACCTTTTTGCGTATAATCTCTCATCACTTGTTTGTCTTCCATGGAAACCTTCTCTCCGCAGAATACTTTTCACAATTTTATCTAGTTCGTTTATTTCTCCTTTTTCAAGATAAACTACATTCATCACGTACCCTGTCACTGGTATTACCCGGCAATTTATAGCTTTCATCAAGTTTTGATCATTTAGGTTAAGTCCTACTAGGTGGTCCATCCTCTTTCGGATTTCTATTTTTACTCTCACCATTACTCTTTTTACATCGATTTTATCCCCAGAAATTTGTAAATTTCATTCTTGTCAGGGTCAAATGCCTCTCTCTTTTCTTCTAACATTGTCAACCATTCTCCTTTGACTTTTTTCCCCTTTTTTAAGACTATTTCCGTACATTTGTTTACTCCATAGCAAGTTCCAGTGTCCATACTCGCTTTTACTATCATCTTGTTGACAATCTCGAGTTTTTGGTGGCTTTTTTGGTAAATCTTTAAATCATCAGCAAAAGAATTTTGTGTTCTTTGTGCTCTTTCGCCATCTTTGTTTTCTATTTTGTAGCCATCAGTTTCCTTAATCAGCAATGCCACTGGAACTTCTGTCAGACAAAATCCAATTGGCGAAAAACTGTCACCTTGCAAAAATCCCTTCTTAAAATTCATCATACGGCTGGAGATAGTTTTCCCATTTTCGGTAACTTCTAATTTAGTTTTCCATTCTTCCATTACTTTACTGATGACACTGATAATATTTTCTGGCACTTTCATCCATCTGTACACTCTGATAATCCAGTCATATCTGACCATGTCGTACGCCTTTTGATAGTCCTAAACTGCCAATGCTACATTTCATC
>RDPX01000006.1:4709917-4745591 GCA_003991215.1 Morbakka virulenta | reverse complement strand
CTGCAATAAACTCTTTAGCTATACCAGTTGTAACTTATAGCTTCAACATGATTAATTGGAATCTTTCTGAGATGAGAAGGCTAGATATTTAAATTCGAAAACAACTTACATTAATAAAATGCACCATCCTAAATCCCATGTAGAGGGTTTATACGTAAGCAGAGAGAAAGACGGGCGAGGGATGATCCAATTAGAACTTTCGTATAAAACCTATACTGTTGGTCTGTCACAATATCTAGATAATGCAGCTGATTGGATGTTACAATTGGTTAACGTACACGAAAAGACTAAGGCATTACACTCTGTTGTCAAAGAAGCAAATAAGTTATTACGTGAACTGCAAGTCGATCTACACACTGAAAACTCATTATCACCAACCCGCAATAGTAAGAAAAACCAAAAAAAAATCTAAAAATTTTGGTATAAAGCAGATTAAAAATCAATGGTGGGAGAAACTTCTCCACGGACAGTTTGTAGCTCTTTGGAAGAATACTGATGTAAATGAAAAGACAACCCATCAGTGGTTACGTAGCTCCGGACTGAAAGGGAAAACAGAGGGTTTTATTCTGGCTGCCCAAGACCAAAGCCTCTTCACACGCAACTTTCAGGCTAATGTTTTACACAATGGAGCTGACCCTAATTGTCGGTTCTGCGAGGAAAAGGTCGAGACAATAGACGGCCTTGTTTTCGGCTACTCTCTTTTTACACCTAATGAGAATGAAAACCAGCATGATAGACTTGGGTAATAACTCCATTGGAAGCTATGCAAACACTTTTCTGCAGAAACCAAGAGTAATCGGTACGAACATCAACCAAGGCCAGTTACAGAAGGGTAAGACTTCACAATTCTTAGGGACTTCTCTGTCCATACTCATCGGAAAATGGAGGCTAATCGTCCAGACATTATTGTCAAGGACAGAAAGAACAACACCTGAGTGTTCATCGACATGAGTGTTCCTTCAGATAAAAACGTTTCCTATTAAGTGTTTGAAAAGTTATCAAAATATAAAGAACTTGAAATTGAAATAGAAAAAATGTGGTATCTGAAAACCAAAACCATGCCAGTTGTTGTTGGTGCCCTCGGTCTGATCAAGAAAGGAACACAAGCATATCTGGAAAAGATCCCAAGTGAACCATCACTGCAAGAAAAACAGAAAACGGTTATCNACAGAAGGGTAAGACTTCACAATTCTTAGGGACTTCTCTGTCCATACTCATCGGAAAATGGAGGCTAATCGTCCAGACATTATTGTCAAGGACAGAAAGAACAACACCTGAGTGTTCATCGACATGAGTGTTCCTTCAGATAAAAACGTTTCCTATTAAGTGTTTGAAAAGTTATCAAAATATAAAGAACTTGAAATTGAAATAGAAAAAATGTGGTATCTGAAAACCAAAACCATGCCAGTTGTTGTTGGTGCCCTCGGTCTGATCAAGAAAGGAACACAAGCATATCTGGAAAAGATCCCAAGTGAACCATCACTGCAAGAAAAACAGAAAACGGTTATCAGTAGTACATCACGTGTTTTGAGAAGAGCCCGGTCTATCTAAATTTTTTCTGTCTTGAATATTTTCAAATTTATTTCAATGTTAGTGAGTTGTGATTTGAATGTTTGTACCTTACGCTGTCTTAATAATTGTTTGTAAATCGCTCTATTAGTGTTAAATGAATTGTTCTTTTCTTCTAAATTTTAAACTTTTTATACTAAAAATTATATTTA
Organism: Morbakka virulenta; assembly: GCA_003991215.1. Lineage (NCBI taxonomy): Eukaryota > Metazoa > Cnidaria > Cubozoa > Carybdeida > Carukiidae > Morbakka > Morbakka virulenta. The sequence goes on along the minus strand of RDPX01000006.1, from coordinate 4,743,870 downwards.
TACATATATATATACATATATGCATACAAATACATATATATATACATATATATAAAATATATATAATATTAATACATATATGTTTTTTATAGGAATTTTTATAAAAACCATTTTTTATTATTTATTGTTATTCTAAAACGACAAAACCAAAATTCCACTCACCCTAGGTCACTTCTAGTGGCCCTGTATTTTATCTTAAAATGCAAATCAAAAGAAAACACAATAATAATAATAGTAAGTCCTAGGTATTGGATTCAAATTGCATCCGGTTTTGGAGTTTCGAGGTGGACGAATGAGGTTTCCCTCTGTCACAACCACCTCCAAATCACCCTTGATCAAGGTGAATACCTGTTAGCTCTCCTCGAGGCCATGAAATACTGGGTTGGCAACCGGTAGGTATGTCTGTCTTATGGCCAGGAGGGTCTAATCAGCCTTAGTCTACAGCCATCCTAATAGAAGGAAAACTCAGAACAATAAAACAATTGTAGTTATAAATTCCAGATTGACGTCTGGTGGAGTGTAACTGTGTCTTGCGGCAAGGATTGAGTCTTGAGCTTTGATTGGCACCTTTCCTAGAGATGGTGTCTCAATAAAAAATACTGGTGGCTGTGACAGCTTATCACCACTACCCTCTTATGAGTGAAATAAATTGTACTATTGATAAAAATAACGGCAGAAGTGGTACCGAAACTTTTTTTAAAGGTACCTCGTTCGGGTAGGCGTTCTCCGGCACAGTGGGGGAGACCCAGCCCACATTCTATGGCTGCTAAGAAAAAGTGGAAAAAAGAGTTGGTTGTGATTGAATGAGTTTTAAGTAATCATGTAGACGAGAATGATAGGCTAATTAGGGGCTAGAGACAATGGATGCATAGAATCATGAGAAAGGCATGTTTGATACAACAGAGCAGATCTTGTGTAATCAGCCTAGAATGATAAGAAAAAAATCAATGGCTTTTTGAAGTTGAAACTGAAATGAGAAAGAGAGCGGTGCTTAAGACCACCAAAGTGAATGAAATCCCAGAAGACCTAGAGTTGAAGAACATCATCGCCCAGGTCACTGTAGATAATGAGACAGAGAACCAAGCAATCCCTTTAAATGAGAGTGTAACTGAACATGTACACATAAAAACAGACGAAAAACAAGAAATTATCCAAGAGATTTTTGACATCATGAAAAATGTAGAGATTACATACATTCCAAGATTTAAAAAAGCTGATCGAAGTAAACAGAGATTAGTGACACTAAGAGTTAATGAGATAAAAAATGACATTAAAACTCATAACCTTACTGAAACTAACTCTTTAATGCTATAATGCGATAGGCTGTCCAACAAATAGAAATAACATAAAAAGTGAGCCGCCGTGGAAAAGGAGGCCAAATGACTCTATTAAGGAGATTAGGAAATATATTAATCTGTTAGAAAGGAAGTAAAATGAAGAGAACGTAAATTAAAAAAATCGTTATTGATTAAACAAAAATACAAGGTGAAAGCAAGAGGGTCAAATGATGTCATTGAAGAAATGAAACAATACTTGAAAGACAAGTGTTGGCTTTCAGAAACTGAAGCAGTACGAACAGAGGATAAGATAGTACAGAGTGAATAGACTATTCATTCAAGAGCAGAAAAGAGTGTATCAGAAGCTAAATGGAAAAGACAAGACCGAAAACGTAGTACCAGACGCTGATGAGAGTAGGGAGTTCTGGTTCAACATTTGGTCAAAGAAAATGACTCACGAGAAGAATGAAGAATGGGTACAGCCATTGAGAAACAAAAAACGTTATCAACAACAAAGAGATATTAAAATTGACGAGGGAAGTGTCCAGAACCAGTGTAAAAAACTACTAAACATAAAAGTGTCTGGATCTGACGGGGGATATTCGTTAAAGGTAGAGGGATATTCGTTAAAGAAAATGGTTGTGCTCCATAGTCGCATAACGACTGAAATGAACCAAGTAATTAACACAAATTCTGAGATCCCAGAATGGATGACAAAAGGAAGAACTGTGTTGTGTCAAAAAGACGTAAAGAAACGGAATGATGTCGGAAATTTCAGACCAATCTCTTCTCTGCCATTAATGTGGAAGCTACAAAACGGGAATCATTTCAGAGAACAACTACAAATTTCTTTACGAGAACATCATACCAAATAACCAAAAAGGGTATCAAAGGAAAAGTAGAGGGACAAAGAACCAATTTTTGCTCGACATAGCTATCGTGAGTAATTATAAAAGGAGTGACAAAAATCTGACCATGACATAGGTGGACTAAAAGAAAGCCTATGACATGATCGTACACTCATGGATCTTGGAGTGCCTGGAGTTAGTGAGTGTCTCACAAAATATCGTGAACTTCGTCAAAGGCTCAATGGCCAATTGGAAAACAGAGTTGACTGGTGCAAGTGTGTCACTCAGGAAGGTGAAGATCAGGGGAGGTATATTCCAAGGAGATTGTTTATCTTCTCTTTTGTTTGTTGTATACATGATTCCATTATCTATGCAATTCAATCAAATGTCGCCGAGATATGTATTAGGCACTGAAAAAATATCCAGCTATTGATTATGGATTATTTGAAGGTATATTCGGAGAATGAAAAGGAGACTAATACTTTAGTATCAGCAGTTGAAGGTGTAAGTAAAGACAGAAGGGTAGAGTTCGTTATTCAAAAATGTGGGATATTAATCATGAAACGTGGTGAAAAGAGCAAAAGTCAAGGGATTAGAATTATGGACGCCGAGGTCATTATAGACCTTGGAGATGACAGGTATAAGTATCTAGGTTTATTTTAATTTGATAAAGTGCATGAGGAAGCAATGAAATAAATATTTAGTAGATAACACCTTCGATGAACAAAGTTAGTTTTACAGTCGAAACAAGATCAAGGTTATAAACACATGGGCTGTCTCTCTGATGAGATACAGAGCGGGTGTTCTAAATTGGAAGAAGGACGAACTGAAGGAAATGGGAAGGGGCACGATGAACAGACGGTTGGAACCGAACAGTGATGTGGCACGAATTCAAGTGAAAAGGAAATAACAAGGAGATTCTTGGAAATAGAACGCACTGTTAAAGTCGTGGAAAATAGCCTGTCATGCTGTGTAAAAAATAGTTCAAAAGAAATGTTTAGGTTGGTCAAACTCCACGGACATTTGTGGACTGAAGAAAGCAAAGAGCCGAAGGCCTTTGAAAGAGAGCAAAATAGTGAATTGATTAGTCAGCAGCATGAAAATAAGATGCAAGAACAGTTTCTTAAAAATCATGAAGGGGCTGGTAGGGAGAAGTCTTTGAGATGACTGAGCAATGGAGACCTGAAAGCGACTGCCAAAGTACTAACAAGTAGTGCCCAGAAAAGTCACCTTGAAAAATTTACATCAAACACCATATTGATCAAACTGCTGATTCCCCTTTATGTAGGATGGATGCTTAACAAAGGGGAACTGTAGGCCAAATAGTGAGCAAATGTTCCAAAATGGTACAGAGAGAATATATGGGAAGACGTGTTAACGTTTCAAGGCATATACACTGAAAACTGTTATCTGAACTGTTAATTTCATGATGAGCAATGCTTAGCTGGTAAGCTATGAGAGCAAAATTCAACGGCCAATTGTATTTCAGCTGTTTTATTTCTCACTCAATAATAATAATAATAATAATGGAAACTTTTAGAAGTTTATTAAATTTTCTATGTGGAGGTAGAGTTATTTCATTTGGGAGGAGGAGTAATTAGGCCGTATTATGAATTTAAGTAAAATATTTTATTTTCATTATCATGTTATAGAGTAAGGAGTGATAATACGATGCCTCATCTTGTCCCTTTCAGTTTTTATACATGGGTATGAATATAGAGAGAGCTAATTACATGTCTGGGGAGAAACACGTCTTCTTAAATAGAATTCTGGGCTCAGGATATTCAACTCACGTACAAATGGAAGCTTTTTAGTTTTTACTCATATCTGTGCACAAAAATGTAAACAAAATTTGATTCAATGCTTCTGATATTTCCAAATTAATAATAGTCGGAAAAATGCTTCTTTTCTGATGTTAAAGATTGCACATTCGCCTATCGTTACTGTACCATTATTTCCATCTTTAAAATCCTTTGTTAATCGTCTTCTTCGTTTGCTTTATTAATTTACCTTTCCTATGTTAACCTCCCCCTAACTCCTGGCGAAGATTAGTCGCTTGCGTTCTTCTCAGGAGTAAACAAGAAAAATAAATTTTAAAAAAACCACCGTTCTTTCTCGCTTCAGCATATAAACTTTCTATGAAAATATTAAAACGTTCTGTCTACTATAGCTTTTGAGTTGATAAGCAAATCCACGGCATTCAATAACTGGTCTGTAGTGACCTTTTCTTGAAGAAATTTCAAATTCCATCATTCCTTTATAAATTTCTGTAGTAAGGGAGAGGAGTGTAAGAGATGAATTCTAGAAGAAAAGGCTGAAAAAAGTGACAAAAAGACAATTGCTTATAGGCAATTAGCGTTGCAACATCCTGACAATTTAGGCATTGCATCAAGCAACTGACAGGCTACGAACTAAATGCTCTTGTGATGACAATAGCTGTGTAACGAAGACCAGTTAAATTCAGAAGGTGGTATAATGTATCCTGGATCAAATATATTGACTTAGATAGAAAGGGAACAATAACAAGCAATTTAATGCAAACTTAGAAGCAGACCAGTCGCCATTTTAAAACTGAAAACCATTATATTGTTTGACAGAGTAATAAACATAAGTTTTGTAACAAAATCTGAACCATGAATCATATTACAGATACCCTATCTACAATCAACTCTCTTCAACTCTCTTAAATCTATATCTTTCTGCTTTGCTATGCGAATTGATTCAAAATAAATTGCTCTTATGACCTTAGCTCTACATAAAATAAACTGCTTCAAGGACCTCTTCTTCTAATAAAGTTTCGTTTTTCTCTAGAAAGCCACCATGCTGTCGCGGAGCTTAGTTACGGTCGTGTTTCTTATCTACACAAATTTTGTTACCTTAGCAACACAAAAATGTCTTAAGAGACTTCAAATTTCAAATTTAATTATGCAGCAGTCAAAACTGCTGTTAGCCACGATTACACTAATTACTAGGTCAATTTAGCTTTTGTATACTGGCGGCAGACATCCAGAGAGCTGTTGGCATGATTTAGGATCGTAACACGGAATTGCAATCTTGATGGAACTTGAACTCTTTGATTCTCTTATAATCTGGGTTTCTCAGTTCACTTGCCTAAATAGCAATCTTAGAATATGGTAGAAAAAATAAGCCCAATCTGTATTAGATATATTGATAGAATTTTGGGGCGTTGGTCGAACGAAGGTGCCCTGCTAATCAGTCGACTAAATTTATCTGGAAACTGGTCGACTAATTTAAGCAAGGAAATATGTAGACCTTATGGTTCAGAGACATTTTTATTCCTTACTATCTGAACCACTTTCTAACGTGCTTTTGTCCCAGATGTTAATGTAAGAGCTTAAGTAAATGCGCCAATATTATCAAAGGATTCAATTACACCGCCTAATTTGCGGAACAGGTCAATAACACTGCTGTGCATGCAATTAATCTGCACTTGACTTTTCCTAGAGAACGTCTTGTTGATAACCAACTTTGATACGGCAATACTATTCGCCTAATGGTTTCAGCTTCATACGTATCGCCATCCAAAAATGCTCTTTAGATATCCCAATTCAAAACCTGTTTTGTTAGTTGGAAATCAAAAGTACTATTAACCACACCAAAGGAAGAAACAGCGAGGAAAGATCTAAAGTCAACAAAATTGATCAGATGCATGGGACTGTCATTCTCCTTTTTCTCTCATCAGTAATTGTTAAACCTATCTTCTACGATAAACAACATTCTTCTAATGCAAACTACCTATGGCAGATTTTCCACTACGTTTTAGTAATACTGTTTATTCCAACGTAGTCCGTGAAACACGATACTCTAAAGGATTTGACTTATGAATTGAAGTTTGGTTGACGTACAATTGCTTGCTTTCTTTGATTTTCAACAGAAAGTTAAGTTGGTATCTGTTATCTATCTAACAACCTATTGACCTCTCTTAGACCTTATCTACCTATCTGTCCGTGGATTGTGGCTGGAAGCCTAACATAGGTTACCTTCCAGAAAGGTGAAGTAGAGTGACTCTTTCCCTCCACTAGCTCAGGTGCTCACCTTGGGGATGTATACGTGTTAGTACACTCTAAGCCCCTCTTTTCAGGGTTACGACTGGCAGACTACAAAGTCAATTCGGCTTGTGGTCTGGATTTTTTGGAACAGGAATATTGCACAATCGTATCAGCTATGCTGTGCCATTGGCTCATATGATCCTGCCACAAGACACTTTCAAGCGCCGGATTGTGTCGGCATCATAGGCGCAGCCTCATGTTTTAATGGAAGTAAATAATATTGATTATGCAGATGATGCTACCGCATTCGGGAGAACCGATGTGCCACATGATATGGCGGTGGTGGAGGTTGAGTGAAATCCATACAATGGAGCTCCATTCATAATTCTTGGAGCTTGGAATGTTCGAACGACTAATGGCAGCAATGATTCTATACGACCTCAAGGAGCCACAGCTGTTATTTGCAGAGAACTTGAAAAATAAAAATTGATATTTGTGCACTGAGTGAAGTCAGACGACCGGGTACTGGCAACATATCTGAAAGAAGTCACACAATCTTTTGGGATGGCAACGAAAAGAAAGAAGCCGGAGTAGGTTTCACTGTCAATAACAAACTTCTTGCCTACGGATTAATCCCGAATCCGATCAATGACAGAATAATGACACCACGTTTTAAGCTCAACAATGGGACCTACCTAACCTATCTGTGTTTACGGAACAAATATGCAGAGGACCAAGGAAGAGAAAGAATGTTTTTACGAAACACTCGGAGATTGTCCAAACAATGCAGGAGACGACAGCATCGTTATCCTTGGAGACTTACATGCGCGAATTGGTAGAGACTGGGTGTCATGGCCATCAGTCATCGGAAAATACGGAGTCGGAAAGGTGAACTCTAACGGACTCGTGTTACTCGAGTTCTGTACTAGGTATCAGCTGACCGTTATGACAACAATGTTTCTATTAAAAAGGTGTCCAAAAACACCTGGTAACACCAACGCTCTAAACATTGGCATCAAATTGACCACATTTTAGCCAATAAGAATGCTAAACAATGTATAACGGTGACTAAAGTCAGTTTGACAGCTGATTGTTACACAGACCATACATTACTTATCTGTAAGTGCAAATTCACACCGAAATGTTGACGAAAAACCTCAAAACCATAAAAAAAGTTGGATACATCCATGAACCGTCAAAAGAAAGAAAAGCTTGAACTTTTTCTGTAATAACGACTGGGAGAATCTGAAAACTCTACTCTGTGAAGCTGCCTCACATACGTTTGGTGCCAAAAAGAAAGAGTCTAACGACTGGCTTGATGATCAGGACGAGGAAATTCAGAAATTGCTGTAAGACAAAAAACTTCATAAGAACGAATTGAGAAACAGAGTTAGAACTTCAACAAACCAATGGTTTAAAGAAAAAGCAGGAGAAGCTGAACGCTTTACTCACATGAAAAATCATCGAGAATTCTATGCAGTGATTAACAAGATATATGGCCCACGAAGCAAAATTTCCCACCCAGTAAAGTGAAAGGAAGGCACATTTCTTGCATCTCCTCAGGATATCAAAGATAGATGGGTGGAGGACTTTCCTGATCTCCTCAATCAACCTACTGAAGTAGAACCCGACGTTCTTGAACAAATCACACAGCTCCCTGTAGACGAATCATTAGACATACCCATTACCGAATCCGAGATAGAAAAAACGATTAAGAACACTAAAACCGGAAAATATCCTGGTCCAAACGGTGTGTTACCTGAGGTGTTAGTCCATGGTAGAACCCGGTTAAGAGTATTTCTTTTTGCAATCATCTTGCTACTTTGGATGAAGATATACCATCCGATTTCATAAACCCAAATATTTCAATATTGTTTAAAAGGGGAGTTCGTAGTCAATGTAGCAACTGCAGAGGAATCACTGCTAATTGTAGTCGGGAAGGAGTTTTCGGACATCCTTTTGCCGAGACTTAAAAGCATTGCTGAGAAAGTGTATCCCCAATCTCAATCAGGTTATCGTTGTGATAAAAGTACCATTAATGGTATATTCACCCTTCTTCAACTGATGGAAAAAGCCAGAAAGCAGCGGAGAAATATGTACATAGTTTTTGTCGATTTTACAAAAGCTTTTGACACGGTGTATCATAGCCTTCTCTTCCAAATACTCGAAAAACTTTGTTGCCCGCCGAAGTTCCTAAGAGTGATTAAGAAATTGTATTCAAATGTACATGCCCGACTGATCGTTGACGGACAGCTAACTAAACCGATTGAGTACAACAGTGGAGTAAAGCAAAGGTGTAAACTACCGTCCACTCTATTTGGTATATACGCAGCTGTGCTTTTACTGCTTGCATATATTTCCATAGGTGACAACTACAGTATCAAGATCAGATTTAGTTATGACGGAGATCTGTTTGATTTAAGGAGACTTAAAAGTAGAACTGTGTTGATTGGCAAAATTAGAGAAGCACAATATGCTGATAATATTGCTATTTTTAGTGATGCTCCAATTGGTCTGCAGATCCTTCTTACGGCGTATAACGAACTAGCAAAAAAGATGGGCTTGTCAATCAATATCGCTTAAACTGAAACGATGTACATTGATCCAGAGCATAATTTTTTTATTGACGGTGCAATCTTGAAAAGCGTCAAACGTTTCAAGTACCTCGGTTGCTTTGTTAGTAGTGAATGCTCAGTAAGGGAAGAAATAACAGCACGAATCCAAGAGGTATTGTCGCTGCTTGTGAGTTTTCAATTCACATAATCTCACTCCCTCTACAAAAATCCAAATATACAATCAATGTTTAATGCCATTGCTCATGTATGGATGTGAAACCTTTACTATGTGCAGCACTGATATCAAATAGTTGCGAACAAACCAGCAACGACATTTGCGTAGGATATCAAGAATCAGACGGGACGACTATGTCAGTAACGAAGAAGTTCCAACCCTTTTAAATGTGGAGGACATTGAAGTCATGTTGACGAGAAGCCCGATGCGATGGCTTGGTCACGTATCACAGATGGAAAATGACAGACCAACAAAAGCGCTTCTCTACGGTGAACTCGCGGAAAGTTCACGGCCAGTCGGCCGTCCCAAATTACGATACAAAGACACTTGCAAAAATGCGTTAAGATGTGATGTATTACTCGGTGTCTGCAAAATTTGGTGACCAACAGATTGGAATGGAAAAGATCGGTAAAAGTTGTCTGTGGAAAGGTTAACGAAAGAAGAGTCAAACAATACGAGAAACGAAGAGATCAGAGAAGAAGGAGAATTGTTGCTGCATAATAATTTTTATTATATAGTTTTTTAATTTTTTTCTTGAACATGTTTACCCGTTTCGGATATAGGCGTAGTAGGTAGGACCTATCTATCCATTTGTGTCTGTCTTTCTCTCTCTTAGTTTTTCCGCCTACCTATTTGCCCTATATCCCAGCTGTTCTTGGTACTTGCGTTTTCACCTTCCCACGAAATACGAATACAAAAATCTCTTGTTAAATCCCACCAAAAAAACACACAATCAAAAATTAAATAAAAAATAGTATTACTTTAAAATTTCATCTGCCGTCTTTTCTAGATTATGCACCCTAGCGATTTAATTAATGTCAGCACTTTTCAGAGGGGTGTTTATCCGAATGAACGCTTATTCGACGTGGGGGCGCTTATAACAATTTTGAAGAATAAACAAAGACATTTAAAAAAAATATTTTGATAATACTAAACCAAAGAATCGTATAAAAAAAATATCGAAATTCTTAAATTTTGGAAAAAAGCTCACTCTATGTGAATTACGTCATTATTGACATCTTTCAATATTATGACTTCTACCATCGCTCCTTTTACGTCATGTCTGTTACAACTTGAAAATAATGAATTTTCACTTTCAGTATCCATGACTGTGGACATGGTCCTTATTCTTTCTGTTCCTGCACTATATGGTTGATCATACTTGAAACAGTATATATTATGCTCTTTGAAACCATCAACTACAAGGCACAGCCAGCAGCTTTGAAAAAAGACAATATTATTTCCCTGTCAAGTCGCTTCCACACTTAAGGACCCATTGCAGAATTGTCCGACAACAAGGAGCAAACTCAGTTTTCCTGGCCAGTCAGTTCGTGTGCTCCGTCAGCCATCAATGTATCATATTCTTTGATATAAGGCTTATTACAGCAAACATCAGGAGCTTGTACGTACTTTGCACAACCAACTAGAATAAGGATGTCAATCTCGGCTATAGTAGTGTCAACATGCAAAGTTTCATATAAAATTTGTTTTGAAAGTGCTAATTGGGGCAAACATGTTTACATCTGACATACAGCCTTGACGACAGCGAGAAGACTTATTTTCATGACGCTAATTCTGCTGGTATCTACAGAGCAGTGTCCGAATTAATTCGAATAAAGCTCATGTCAAGCACATTCCTACGGAGTTGTTATCCTTGCTTAAGTCTTTTCTGGTTAATGTAAGGACAAACAAGGTCAGTCAAGAAAGAGAGTGAGTGGCTTAGCCGAGCCTTTTCTTTATCAAGCAACAACGCAAAAAATAAAAGTTACCATGAATTTGCAAAATTAACTGATAGCAATGAAAGAAATGTGCAAGCAAGTGGGTATTGCTGTAAAAGGACACCAATGCAAGAAAAAAGTTTACTTTTAATAAATCAGATTCAACTTTAGGTGTAAACTCCGCCGAGGGAATGTTGTTGTCTGAAAGCATTTTGTAACATATTGTTGATCTCTTTCGGCAATGCAAGTTCAACCCCGATCAGTTGAATCAAGCAAGCAAAACAAGTAAAACATGTGCTTAGGGGGCAGGCATCTAAAGAGGGGGGGGGAGTTTAACTAAGGAAATATGGTCTTTTCTTGCTACCCAGGTCAATGTAGATGAAATGTTTCTTCTTTAAAAGTTACCCCCCCCCCCAGTTCTAAAAGGCAAATCACAATATTAAATATGGTGGTTATGCCCGTAAAATTTGGTAAATGGTACAATAATACTGAAAATTAGTCTGGCATATTCATTTGATAGAAAAGTAGCTACAATAGCTCTGGTAGTTGATCTGATGACCTTCAAAGACACTGACTCAAATAAAGTTAATGCAACCTATTTTGTGCTTAACTTCTGTGCACAAAACGCATGTGCGGCAGCTTTATTATTGTACAGTAGAATTCGATCCTTCCCTTCTAATAATAATCAGCCTAGACTTAATGCGTCGAAACTCCAGATTCCATATTGTATAGGCATTGGTTTAGCCTTCTTTTTTTTGTCGATTCTTAAATATCGCGCTAACTACAAATGACTGCAACAAAAAATATTGCTCATGCTATTTTGTTCTCTAGTCAAATTAAAGTATAGACATTAAATATTAGGGGTTTTTTATTTACACCAGACATAGTCCCCTTAGGTATTTATGATAGCAAATAGTTGCTTTTTAATATTAAAAAAATGAATGGTAAACGTTAGGCAAGAAACATATTTTGAGTCAGTACTAATAATTACCCAGTAGAAAGCTAGTGTGTTTGCACGTGGTTTGGCAAGTTTTCGTCACTTTCGACGGTTTGTTCACATTGTTGATAATTTTTTTCTTGTTGTTCATGTTTTTCCATATGTTTTCTCAGACCAACCATTTGACTAAATAATTCGTTACACAGCTTACACTGATACGGCTTTTCACCGGAGTGCGCACGCATATGAGTCTTTAAACTTACGGCTGAGGAAAAGCCACGTCCACACACAGCACACTGATATTTTTTGACATTGGCGTGAGTTAATAAGTGCTTCTCAAGTTGCGAAGAAGACTTAAATTTTCTTGCACAATAATCACATTTAAAAATCCGTTCTGTTGAATGTAGTACCTGGTGTCGCTTCATATTATGCAGGCGTGTAAACTGCAGACCACATTGGTCACATTGATAAGATTTTTCTCCAGAGTGCGCAACCATGTGACGCCTTAGTGACCCAAGAATTGTAAAACGGTGTCCACATTCTACGCATAAATAAGGCTTTTCTGAATTATGGGTACGACAGTGCATATGCAAATCATTCGTATTAGTAAATATCTCCTTGCATTCAACGCAGGAGAGAACACTAGGATTCCTATGACTCTTAGTTTCGTTGCTTTCTTTAGCTGGAGTTTTTTCATTTCTTTCGCCTTCCAGTCCCATTGAACCGTCTTCAGACACTGAAGTGTTTTTCTCCGTGCTTTGATCTAAAGCAAAGTTAATAGGAAAATTAGAGAACATCATAATATAATGAAAATATCTCCCAACGGAAGTAAAATATATTAAAAAAGTAAAAGTACAAGATGGCAGGGTGCTGCCAATCTAGCTTAACGTCTAAAAAAACCTTCGATTTTTCATCTGGTCCGGAGGTGTTGCGTTATGACAATGTATGCATGGAGCCAAAGGACTCAAGCGTCGCACCACCTAAACCAAAAGCAATGCATTAAATCACGTTACGGTGAGCCCTGCAATTGATAAATTTATTTTTCGTCATTTCAAAAACTTTCTCGTCTTGTAATTCGTTCATCCGATGTAATTAGTACACCATTTTATCGTACTACCCAGAGAAATTAAAGGAAGATACACTCTACGGCAAACTCTGACTAAAAACTGAAACAGTCCTTAATATTTACAATATTTTACCAGTCTTTTCAATTACAATAACACGTGAAGAAAACTGTTAACAATAAGCAAGTACTCTCACAAAATGAACTAATGTACCAAAGCAAACTTTCTACAATGGTACAGTTAAAATTTTCTCTCGTAACTTCTTTACGTCCCTTACTGCTCTTTATATGTGTATATACATATACAATATGTTATATATAATATATATGTATATATATAACATTTATATATATATATATTATAATATGCATATATTATTATTATTATTTTCAGCAATGATTATATCTAATTGTTTTCTTCATTTTGCTTATATGCTGGGAAAACGTTAATAACTGATTTCTTTAGTCCAACATTTTATTAGGGAAACAAAATGTTAGATTGATGGGACCATATATCTTTACAAAAGCAAGCAAGTAAAAATCAGAAACCAGAAGCATTGGGATACCTCGAAAAAGATTTTTATCTATACGAAAGCAACATTTTGGAAAACAAAAGCTACAACACTATGCACAAGGTAAAGTATGGGGTGGAAAATGTTTGCATCAATAATAGAGAAGCTGCAAATGTTCCTGAAACCTTTAATAAAAACCAAAAAGGGACTAAGTATCGAAACTGACCAACCAGAGCTTCTTTTCACCAAATTCAAAGAGTCCAGTGTTCGACATCTGATGACGAACGCAGAACGGAGTATCTAGGTNCATTTTATTAGGGAAACAAAATGTTAGATTGATGGGACCATATATCTTTACAAAAGCAAGCAAGTAAAAATCAGAAACCAGAAGCATTGGGATACCTCGAAAAAGATTTTTATCTATACGAGAGCAACATTTTGGAAAACAAAAGCTACAACACTATGCACAAGGTAAAGTATGGGGTGGAAAATGTTTGCATCAATAATAGAGAAGCTGCAAATGTTCCTGAAACCTTTAATAAAAACCAAAAAGGGACTAAGTATCGAAACTGACCAACCAGAGCTTCTTTTCACCAAATTCAAAGAGTCCAGTGTTCGACATCTGATGACGAAAAAATTTAACAATAGATAATCTTCACAAAGACCTTATACAATTATGCTTTCCAGTGTGCGCAGTGCTTCATAGCTGCGTCTTACTCTTCGTCTGGGGGATACAAGTGAAATAAAGTGTCAAGGAGGTTAAGGTACCGGTTAAACTTTTACAAGCAGAAAATAGTCTGATAAAAAAAGGACCGTCCATGTTTGGCAAGTCTTTCACTGATGATTGACGATATGTTCAATACATACCAACATTTTGGTCCAGATGTTATTTTCATATTGAACGATAACAAGCATTGATTGTTCTGGGTCTAGCTGCAGTTCATCTCCAAGGTCCTCTATTGATGTACAAGTAGTGTGAAGGCCATCACATAAATAATGATTGTCGTTGGCTCTCTGCATAAATTAATCCCATCTGTTTAAGAAATTTGCGAGGTTAAGTACAATGGCATTTCTTTTAAAAGTTGGAGACACTTTATATGAGTGCAAAGCGGTAAGCATGATACAGCAGGTACTTACCCGCTTGCTAAAGACGTTAAAAAATTCTTGTTAAGTTAACTCGTAACCTAAAACACATTTTAGTGATGAACTGGTAGGTCGATATATAAAGCTTCAAGATATTCAGAACTTTTCCCACTAATACTAATCTGTTTCGGCATTTAGGATTCCCCTTAACCCAACGTGAGAGTTGCTGAGCTATAAGCATTCAACCTAGTCGAAAGGCCCCTTCATCCCACGATTTAGCAGGTCTTGTTTTAGGACAAGATCATTTTGGACCTCACCTAGATTCCACTAAAAATTTATGGTTACCAAGATAACAAAATAAAAATTACCAAGACCGCTGAATTTTTGTTGCAAGTCAGGGTAAAGAGCTTTACTGATAGTCATTCTGTTGATTGTAAGGCAAGAACTGGGTAAAAATCATAAGAAAGCTTCAAAACTTTTCTTGACTTCCCAACAAATATTTTTTAAATGTCCTGACTTTCACGGGCCCTGTGTAAAACAAGCACTCTTTTCACTCATTTTGTATACAGCATGAACACTACAAAATTAACGAAAGCTGGTAGCATTCCTGGCTCTACCTCTGGCTAAAAACATCCAGGGATAAAAATAGTTGATTTAATTAATTATGAATAAATGAAATGAAAGCAATTACCTTGCGCCGTATTAACCAGTGGTAGTTGTGTTGACAAAGCTGTTTGATTTATGCAACCGGAATTTGTCTCAGAATCTAAGAATACATCATGAGAAATAGAACAAGGGCTTCCACTACCAGCAGTAGTATCAAAATCCACATTTGTGTCTGCTGTTACAAGTGTCTGGCATTTTCCATCAACTAGTCTGATGACGGAGTATTTTTGTTCAATTGGTTTAATACCGTTATTACTAGAATCTATGCGTTCCTGGAGCTCCCCAATGATGCGAACCTAGCACAAAAAATCCCCAAAATAACCTCTTTAATTACAGTGACATTGTAACTTATATAGAGTAAAAATTGCATAAAATAACAATTGAATAGATCTATGTAAGACTCATTCCAGTGCATCCCCAAAGATAAGAGAAGAAAAACGCTTGTTTTTCAGGAAACTGCATAAGCTTTTCTACTAATCTCTGAGGTTAAATCAAGAGGGGGCTCACATGCAGTAACTTCTCTCGTATATATTTCCTTTATTGCAGCTCCCTTTGAACACAATATTGCGTAAATATTAGCGCTAATTTTGTACAAAGTATGAAAGAATGGCTGCATTATCAAGAAAAAACTGAAATGCAAAAGTTAATATTTTTCTGGTCTTACCTCTGTAAGCAAAGTTGCTTACCTTTCTTGTTTAAGTGTCCTACATGAATGGGCACCTGAAACTAACCATTACCGAGTTAGGAAATAGTAGGCTTTAAGCTTAGATTTGAGATTTTCAGTCATGGGAGATCATCTGCTGCCAGGGAAACGCTTGGTTGGCCATATGTACAAGTTGCATAGGTGGGTGTTCTGGTTTAGTCAAAACTTTGGAAATGTATTTAAATTTGGCATTCCTTTAGAATATCTTTCTTCTGTTCTGCTTCTGTTATACGTTTTAATGATACGCTTTCAGATAGGAAAGTATTGGGCACACAAATATAAGTATAGTATTTAGAAAGGGAGGGATGACAAGGAATGGCAATGTTGTGCAAAGAGAGACACAAGTATTATTACAACATTAATGTTTATGAGCTACAAAAAACAAACAAAAAATGTGGCATTATTGCCTAATGTTTATATGTATTTTTTAAAAGCATAGCTTGCCTTTCTCGATTAAGTAGCTCTTATAAACTGCTGAAGCAAATATAGAACAGGTCAGTTAAAGCATGCAAGGAAACAAAATAATAAAAAATGAAGGCTTGCAGTGTGAGTGGTAAATAGTGTTACCTGTCCGACATGCTTCCCCTTTGTTCAACATTACGCAACTCCCGCTCAAATGAGTTCTCCTTCAAACATAAACACAACATAGCGCTGCAGATAGGATGAAAGTTGAAGAGAATGAAACGTTTGGAATCATATCCAAGAAATTCTGAGAAATCAGAGTTACAATCCTGACAAAAATTTGAGATAAGTACTCTGTGGTTTGCTGCAGCATGGCGAAACGTAAAATTTGTGGACAGATTAGAATGGACAGAATAAATACTCCACAGATCTTTTAATTTCTTTCCAAACAGTTGAAAGATGATGGTTTTTTGATGGCAAGTTGCTTGGGAGGCTTCAGGTGTTCCATTTTTTATATATCATAGGCCTTGACTTTGATGCTATATGAAATCTGAAATTTGATTTACTCCTGGTACTATGTGATGTTTGGTAGAGCAAAGAGAACAATAAGAACATGATAACTGTTGTTCAGTTTGATAATCACTAATCTGTTTTGTATTTACTGGCATATTTGTGTTATGAAACTAATTATCTATGGCAATTAAATAATTCTGTTCAGCAGAACTGTTGCTGAAAGCCAATCTAGTCTTGTAAGTAACGTGATTATCATTCCACTTCCAGTCAATTACATGGCCTACTTTCACTACAAAGGGATAAACTGCATCAGCCATTTAAAAAGGCACTCTGGTTGGCCAATAGTCAAGAAAGAAGCTGAATGGCCATTAAGATCCATTGGCAGGCAATATTGCTCACTTACCATCAATAGCACAGCACATGAGCACTTGTCAAGTGACAGGCATGGATTTATAGATTAGATCATTCAGGCATGTTAAATATATTAGACAACAACAAAGGAAATACAAAATGATTTAAAGGCAAACAAATTTTATCCCAAATTAGGCATGTACAGTTTGTGCGATCATCATCAACCATCTTCCTTTTGAGTGCCATCCATGCATTTTGTTTTGAGCTTTTCAACAGCTTTAATTTGTGGAGCATCAAAATGGCAGGTAACATCTTTTTCAAATAAGGAGCATAATGGAGCAGTTATATCTGAAAAATTAGGGATAAATTTTCCAAGGTAGGTGACCATACCAAGGAATCATAGTTCTTTAACATTAATTGGATTTAGCATTTCAACAATGGCAGCAATTTTGTCAAAAGCTGGCTCCATGCCCTGAACAGAGATTGTGTTACCTAAAAATGTCATTTCAGTCCACATAAATTGGAATTTCAAGTGGATTTCTATGGATAGCCTCCAGACACTAGTATGGTTACAGAGCTGATCTTGAAAAAATCCCCATATAATAATGTCATCTCGAGCATTAGCTGTTCATTTAACACTAGAGATGAAAGTTGCAATTCTGGATTGACAGAAAATACCATAAGGCTATCAGGGAAAGAGGAAGTGACCAATGTGGGGTTTGAAAGTGAGGAGTTTGGGGCTTTCTTTATCTAGTGGCAATTGGAGGAATGCATTTGATGCATCTAATTTCATAAAATATTTAGCTCCTGCTATCTGTGATATAATTTCTTCAGTTGTTGGTAACTTGTTGTGACAATATTTGATGGCTTTATTGAGATTGCAAGGATCAAGGCAGCCAAGGAGTGAGCCATTTGGTTTTTCCACTACAGCAAGTGAGATTATCAATAAGCAGCTATATCATGGTGGCTAAAGCTATAAATGGTAAGTAAAACAATTGATCAAAACTTTAGCTGGAGCTAAAGTTTTGATTGACAATAGGCACTCAAGCACAGGAAGTCCAACACCAAGGTAGTTGTCAAAACAGTGTATAGATGTATCATTGGCAACATTGAACCTTATGACACACTTAACACAGATACATTCCATACTGCTAAACTTCTGCATTGAAACAGTTTTGGCAAAAATACCTGGCCAACTGGAAGAAGACCTTGGGAATACAAAGATATAGTCTCAAATTAACAGAAAGGGGTTTCTGAATGATGTGAGTAACATATATATGACTGTCCACCACTAGTTTTTGGTAGCCATTATCTTTCTTACCCTTTCACACATTATCTCTGGAATTTTGATCATCATTAAAATGACAAGTGAGATGAAGAAACCTTATTTCTCAGCTCTTTAATAAGACCCAGAGTTTTTTTCCATGAAGAAGATGCTCCCTTATGAAACACAGCTAACTGACAGCATTTTTAATTTTAGAACAAGATCCTAACATTATCAGAATTTATTTAAATTTGGGTATTGTTTCATTTTACTGGCCTCTTCAAATACTCAAGAGGAGACAGGATAATGAAATATACTAAAATATGTCTTAATCTTTAGTTGTATATTTATTGTATTAAAAGTGTTCTGAATAAAGAAGATACTGTCAACAAGAACAAAAAAATCTTAAAAGTCAAAATTATGCTAAAGTCTGACACTGTAACAGTACTGCCACCCACCAGATACAAAAAAGGATGCACTTGCATCCAACAGTGATAACTATGAAAACACAGTGAACAACCATTAATTTGATACTGGACAAAAATTATTAATATCACAAAACTTCTCACTTACTAGTTCATGACTATTTTGTATTAACTGTTGGTTTTGCAATTCAAGCTCTGTAACCCTACACTTCAATTCATCTCTTTCCTTTTTTAAATCACTATACATATCTTTCAATTGCTTAACATCAGTGTTGACTTGAAGACAAAGTTGTGAGAAGACCTAAAAGTTGGATGAAGTTACAAATTAAAATGCAGTGACTTGAAATGTATCATTTAATACAATAATGAAAATGATGGCTCTGGGCACCCTGTGACCCTCTTTATTAGGGTTTTAATACTAAACTTGAGATTTTTCTTTGGATATGGGCTTTCATATATGGCAATAATTAAAAAGTACATATTTTTCTAAGAATTACATAAGAATGAGATGATTGTTTAAAATTTGTTAATTACAAAACATTTCTAGAATATAAATCCATAACTTTTCATGTTTCTGTTGGTTCAGTTGGCAAGATTTGATTGGCTTACTTCAGCCAGAACAATGAAAGACAGTTAAAAACATCTTACACTCACTACATCTTCTTCCCAAATGGGCAATCTGCATCATGGTGTTGACCAAGAAATCCTCCCTGGCTTAACTGTAGATCAATCAACTATAACCTTACATACTTTACACATTAAGTAAACCATAAAATTTAAATAGCCTATTTTTCCTATGAATGGAACAAATTTCACAAAAGACATTGGTAGTATGCTGCTGCCTTTACATTGCTTTACAAAGGTTAATTCTAATAAAACAATTTTGGGGGTTTTAATGTCATTTTCACCAGTAACTGGAGCTCAGACAGTGCCCTTCATAGGAACTTGGATTTGACAGTGAGGAATTTCCTGGCTGAATGCCAACCAATGGCTTTTTGTCTTCTGAAGCTCCAAAGTTGCTCAGGGAATTGAACCCAAAACCTCCCGCTTATGGTGCAGTTGCACTAACCATTAAGCCATGGCTCCT
Source organism: Morbakka virulenta (assembly GCA_003991215.1). Classification (NCBI taxonomy): domain Eukaryota; kingdom Metazoa; phylum Cnidaria; class Cubozoa; order Carybdeida; family Carukiidae; genus Morbakka; species Morbakka virulenta. Next base: position 4,724,221 of record RDPX01000006.1, on the reverse strand, counting down.
TATTCCTGATAAAACAATACATATATATATATATATATAAATATATATATATATTCATACATTAAAAATGACAAATATGAAACTTATCATTTGCCTCCTTTACCTTTTCAATTATCTATTATGGAATAATGAAACAATTACCACAATTTAAAGAAGCAAAATTATTTGACATGTTGTGCCATCTCTGCCACAAGTATTTGGAATGCCTTTTGTTATTTTGGTCTGTCTTAGATTTGTCTCAGTAAATGTAACAATTTTCTTGTACTGTCAGGATTGTATGCAATTATATTGTAATCATATATAATGCAAATTTCTTAATATTCTATAGCATATATACATATGTATTATGAATAAATAGAATATATATATATAAACATGTTTGCATATATGATGATGGAGATTGCCAGCTATTTAAGATATCTGTACCTATAATCAACTTTCTTTCAATTTGTACTACCATGTTTCTTGGTAAATGTAACTACACATAAATAAATCATATAAATGTTATGTCATGAGTGATGTAATATTGAAACTGTCCTGTGTTATATTCAGACTTAATGTTTCATTAATGTTTATTTTGTTTTATGTTTAGAATAGTTCAATAATGGCATTGTAATGTCTTAGTTCCAAATGGTAGGTTCTCATCACAATTTACAAAGGCAATACAAGGTGAAGGATGGAGGATGTCTTAAAGCCAGCATGTCTTGATGAAAGTGCAACAGGTGTAGTAAAACAATTGAAGTACTGGAGAGGAACTAAATAATATTTTCAGTGTTCTGAGAACGTTTCAGAGGGCGGGTATCAACCAAAAAAAATTTCTGATTAGCTATGTTGCATGCTCCATATATGAGCACATTGATGAAATCAATGACTATGACAAGTGTATTTCCAAATTGGAAGCCCTTTATTGCAAAACACCAAATAAGATTGCAACCTTTGGGTGGTTACTACTGAAGCATACTGTTATGAGTTAATATGAAAAAGTTTTGGAAGAGGTTTATCATTGCCATATATCAGACAAAGACTTCTTCTGGACAATAGTTTGTCTTGGGATGAGGGGTACAGACATGCAGTAGCTCCTGAGAGTGCACAGAAGAATTCCAATGCATATAACACAACACTGCACCTAGCAGCTGATCATGCAACAACACTAAATGATATTTTTCAGTAAACAAACCATTATCATGTAGCTAGTAAAGACAGTCTGAATGATTCAACTCTTGCTGTCATCTACAATAATGATAAAAACTTAAAGAAGAGATAAGGGTTTTGTGTTGGTCCTCTTAATACTAGCATTCCTGTCCAGCTGAGGAAACTGATTTTCAAAAGAAACACTAAACTATCATAACTGAGTATGGCAGACCATTACCATCTCTTAAAGTGGGAAAACTTTGATACAGAAGGAGATTAAAATCCATTCAATATCAATGCTGTGATACGTGATCAGTCTGCAACCTGATTGCAGCCTTAGTACCTCCCATTAACTTTTTTGCAAAACTTTGCCTGGATTGTCATCCACTTGTCATTAAATCACAAAGATAAATTTAAGCTAACTAGAAGTTCATAGACACCAAGATCAAACAGATCCAAATTGTTTTTGCTTGGGATAACACCAATCCAAACCACTGAAAACAACTCTACGTTGCTTTCTTGAAAATCATACATGGTTACAGAAAACTGGATCTGTATCCTCTACCCTGGATTGGTGAAATGGTGAGAGAAGTGGCAGTGTATTTTCTATTCTCAACATTTAATTCCAAAAGTGTGTATGATCAAGTTGAGACCCAAGGACAGGATTGAATCAGATTTTGAAGCAAATGGGAGATTGTTAATGTGACACTTCCAGGTCTTTGTGCCTTCATCAAGGTTGTTCTCCCAGCCTTTGTGCAATCTATGCTTTAACCTTTCATGCTTTAGGCAACTATTTTCAAACAATGCACAACCTGTCTTCACATGGCTTCTCCAAGTTGCTCTTTCCAAGGCTACCCTTAGGTGATGTAAAAGTTGTGTTAGGTAAAGCCCATGCTGCCTATGCACAGATTTGTGACTAGATGTTTCCAACCTGCCAAGCCTACATGCATTACCACTCCTTCATTGCCATAGGAATTTCAAACAGATTGATACTGATGCCTGAAAAAATATCTGTAAAATCTTTTTATAGTGACAAACCATTGTACAACAGCAGAGCCGCTCTCTCAGTATCAATTGCATAGTTCCAGAAACAACCAAGGCTAGATAGCTGGCAACATTTCAACTGCAGATTTTTGAGAGTATACCTTCTGCAAGGTGAAATACCAACCAAGGCTAAAAAGCTTCACCAACCCAGAGCAAACTGGTTTTGAGCCACCACTAACTCACCTTTCACCCCTTCTGCACCATGAAAAGGCTAGCAGCTGGACTTAGTTGTCAGAGACTATTTGAGATGCTGCCATTGGAACATTTTGCAGACTACAGATTCGTCATATCTATAGTCACTCCACTGATAAAAACCTTGGAAATGTACATACATGCATACATACATACATACATACATACATACATACATACATACATACATACATACATACATACATACATACAAACATATTGACTGTTCCATCTTCAGAGATAATGGCCATCCTTTGCATCAACATCCAAGTTTCCATCCTCCTTGCTATTTTTCAAATGACCATGAAGATGACTCTCCAAACCAGCAGTCAATTTACAGTGCTTATAGCAAAGATGGCAGATGAACTCAAGTGTCCTGACAGGGATGATTGGATCTGTATGTGGAATGCAATCTTTATGTACTGCCATGTGTCTTTTTAGCTACACCACTGACGTGCATACTTTACAAAAAACTATGCAGGTGTTGCCATCAGTCTGTGGAGCTAGTACAGAAATAGGCTCTCTCTTATGCAATTTCAAATGGTTCACTTAACCTGCTTTAGAAAGTAACACCCTATCATAGGTCTTGCAGTTCCAGCTGGCAGTGTTGGAATCCAGCTGCCTTGCTACTCCTCCTCCTCATGTGCCGTGTCCTTGCAGAACGTAGGCGGTCATGCTTCTCCACAGGATCCTATTCTTGGTCTTCTCCAGCATTTCCTTCTCGCTGACTCCGGTCCATGTTGACAAACTTTTCATGAATGTTGTTCTTTGTCTTCCTCTTCCTCTTTTACCGCAAATTTTACCAGTAACAGCCAAATTTTCCAAGCCTTCTTTTCTCATTACATGTCCTAGGAACGACAGTTGTCTCTTTCTGATGGTTTTCAGGAGTCTCCTGCTATAATTAGCTTGTCTTAGTACTTCATCATTACTAGTGTGTTCCATCCAGGAAATTCTCAACATTCTGCGCAACATCCACATTTCAGTAGCGTTCAGTCTTTTCTCCAGGTCTGACGTCAGTGTCCAACTTTCACAGCCGTAGGTCAGGACAGGTAAGACATAGCAGTTGAGGATTCTCACCCTGGTATCTATGGAGATTGATCGGGATTTCAGAATCTTTGACATACGCACAAACACCTCCTTTGCCATAGCTACTCTTCTCTTTACTTCCGTTACACTTCTGCCGTCTGAATTAAGCATGCTTCCAAGGTAGTTGAACTTATTCACCTGCTGTATCCTTTCATTATCGATTAACAAAGGGCATTCGACTTGCTGCTGTTTCTTGCTGATCGCCATGCAAAAGGTCTTCTTTTGATTAATGCTTAGTCCTTTTCTTGAGCTCTCTTCCTTCACCATATCCAAGAGCTTTTGTAACTTCTGAGGAGAGTTTGCAATGAGTGTCGTATCGTCAGCGTATCTGATATTATTCATGTTATATCCTCCTATAGAAAAACCGCTTTCCTCTTCAATTGTTCTCACTATTTGTTCGCTATATAAATTAAAAAGGTCTGGAGATAGAACGCAGCCCTGTCTAACTCCTCTTTTGATGTTGCTGTATCTTCCAACCTCGTTCTTGATCTTAACTCCAGCCGTTTGTTCCCAGTACAGATTTCTTAAAACTCTTATGTCTTTCCCATCTATGTCTAGGGCTTGCAATGTGTCCAGCAGTGTTTCGTGTTTCACTTTGTCGAACGCTTTGCTATAGTCGATGAAACAGAAATAGAGATCTTGCTGCATTTCTATGGCTCTTTCTGATATCATTCTCATAATGAAAATGGCATTCTGGGTACCTGCATCTTGAACGAAGCCAAATTGTTGTTTGCCTATTTCTGGTTTGGTTGCTTTTCTTGTTCTTGCCATGATGACACGCATAAAGATTTTGGTTACATGACTTATGAGGCTGATAGTTCTATGGAGCTCGCATTCTGTTGCTCCCGGCTTTTTAGGTAAAGCAATAAAAATTGATTTTGACATATCTGGTGGAATTTCACCGCTGTCATAGATTTCGTTGACAAGTTCTGTTACTTTGTCAATTCCAAACTCCTCGAGTGCTTGGATCATTTCAATGCAGATGTTGTCTGGTCCTGCAGCTTTGTTTCTTTTCATCTTGGTAATGGCAGCTTTGACTTCGCTCTTCAGAATCTTCGGGCCTTCTATAGGTTTTCTGATGTTGGGTTTTTCTCCTCTTTCATCCAAGAACAGTTCATCAATGTATTCTGCCCATCGATCCATGATTTCATCTTTTTCCATCAGCAGAGATCCATCTCTGGCTTGAATACATTCGCTGGAAACACATGTTTTCCTACCGACAAGTGTGTTGATTTTCTTGTGCAATGATGAAGGGCTTTCTACTCTGCATCTCTCGATTTCCGCGCACTGTACATTTAGCCATTCTTCTTTTGCTTCTCTACACTTCTTTCTGATGTTTCGATTCAGAGTGTGGTACCGATCTGAGTCTTTATTTCTCACTTTCTGTCTTTCTTCCATCATTTCCAAGATTTCCTTTTTCATCCATCCTTTTTTCCGGTCCCTCTTTATCGGTGGGATCAGCTCCTTGGCAGTTTCAACCAGGGCTTCCTTCAGCACTTCCCATTTGCTGACTTGGTCACTTTCGAGAGCAGCAAATCTATTTTGCACTTCCACAGCATATCGTGTCTTCATTTCTGCATTCTCTCGTAGTAAGTTCCACTGCAGTTTTGCGTCTGGTATAGCATGTTTCAATTTGCGAAGGCGAACCTTGGTGGTGCATACTACTGGATTGTGGTCGCTGTCACAGTCTGCTCCAGGGTATGCTTTTGCGTTCTGAACTGAGTTCTTAAATCTATGATTGATGGTGATGTAATCGATTTGATTTCTTGTTCTGTCTCCCGGTTGTTTCCATGTCCATAGACGTCGTTTATGGTTCTTGAACCAGGTGTTCATGATCACTTGGTTGTTAGCTTTGCACCAGTCAGCCCATCGTTCCCCTCTTTCGTTAATCACTCCTAGCCCATACTTTCCTGATACTTGCTCGATTTCTTCACTACCTACTTTTGCATTAAGATCGCCCATAACAATGATGATGTCTTGTGACTTACATTGTCTTTTTGCTTCATCGAGTTGCTCGTAGAACATTTCTATATCATCTTCGCTGCTATCTGCTGTCGGTGCATATACTTGAATGAGACTGATGTCGAAGGGCCTACCTTTTATTCTCACCAGCATTACTCTGTCTGACAGGGTCCAATAGCCGAGTATGCACTTGCTGGCTGCTTGGTCAAATATGATTCCTACTCCTCTTTCATGCTTGTTTCCACTAGAGTATATGACTTTTTTGCCATTCAGATCGAAACTTCCTGACCCTGTCCATCTCGTTTCACATAAGCCTAGTATATTGATCTTCATACGATCCATTTCTTGCTTCACATTTGATAGTTTTCCTGCTTGATATAATGTGCGTACATTCCACGTTCCTATTCGAAGACAATTGTTGTTCCTGACAGTATCTGGATTACGGTCGGGCTCCACCTGTCGGACATGGAGGTTCCTACCGAGCGAGGTGTTAGTTGTCCTAACCCCATTCACGCTGTTCGTGTTATTCTTTTTCTTGTGCATTAGCATGACTTTCTTGGCAAGTTACGGTGGTGGTTTGCCATTGCCTTCCACTGGTGGATGGCCACTTAAACCTAATGCCTCTTTGTGCCCTCAGCATACCACGATGCGCTTGCAGGTTATGCCTTGTTGCCGTTGGTCCTTTGGGACTCATCCACTAACTCTGCCATTCCCTGTCTTCATGCGCTTAGTGCGAGGCGTGCACTATTCACCAACAACAAGTTGCTGGCTACCCTCATGTCGTTTAGCCCGCCAGCTGAGGTGGTGTACCGGGGTGTGACCACTGTCGCACACAAGCAGCTACTTGAAGCCAGACATGAGAGTTGGGTGACTTCCAGATGCCAGTGGGTCCATCCCCCGTAGGGCAGCTGATGGTTGTCTCTGGATAGTACTCCTTCTGATGACCCCATACACCCCTTGCTACACCTTTCCTTAAGTCACTTTTTAGAGTTGCATGTGCCAAGCATTGTTCATATACTACTTACAAAACAGAGCTATGTCATTTGTTGTAGTTGACAGCCTTCTCTTCCCAATTTTCCACACCCATCTTCAGTTCCTTTAGGTTACTCTTCACACAGTCTTTAAACAATTTTTTTTGTTATGCCACAGACATTTACCTTGCAATAACTCACCATAAAAAAGCTGTTTAGACAGTCTAAAGCCATCCATGCAAACTAAATCCCCAGCTTAGTGTATTTGATTCTTGATCAGGATGTTTCTATGTTAGGGCAACCTGCTCTCTGTAAAACAATAGTGTTGGGTGACTGCCATTTTATGCCAAGGATCCTCCTCAAGCAGTTTTGGTGAAAGTGTTCAAACCACTTTAGGTGATGGCTACAGATTGTCCATACTTCTGATGAATACAGCAATGTGGACATAATGCATGTCTGGTAAACTGTCAGTTTTGTACTTAAGGTTACACCTCTGTCTGGCCAAAGCCTCTTCTCTAGCTTACCAAAAGCAACAGAAGCTTTCTGAATATGCATGTGTATTTCAGAGTCAAGTGAGCTATCCCAAGACAGCATACTAGCTAGTTAAACAAAAGTATCAACAACACCTAACCCTCATAATAAATTCTTCTGGTATCTGCTTTACAGTTTAATGTATTAATAACCCCAATCTAACTAAAAATATAATAAAACCAGTAAGAATAAGCATATATATTAACCCAAATGCAATGTTTAAAGAGCCCATTGTTGTACCCATTGCCACAAAGTCTATATACACTAGATTACAAAGTCATCATTATAGTATTGTGGGTTGGGCTTCCAGTTACAAGTTGTCATTGCCATGGGTTGGGAGCAAAGCTTGTTGAGTTTGTGTAATCCACATCATTCTCATATTCATTGATTAGAGAAGATAGTGTCTGGAATTCAGCAAGGACATTGGCCACGTTCTTCATCTGCCTCCTTAGTTATTCGATCTGGTCCTCTCATGACATGTTGTCTGTAAATGCTACCACTCTTTCCTTTTTTGTAGAATCCTGTCAACTCTGCCAATTGTGACTGTAGGTTCTTTTAATTCCACAGACAAGGAATACAAAAAGACATCTGGTTATCTTCAAAATATATATTGTGTAGAGAGGTGGTAGCAACAAAGGCTTGTTGATCTCAGAAGCTAAGTCCTTTGACTGATGAATACTAAGAAGTGATCATATTTATAACCTGTGCTTCTAATCAGGGTGTGAGATGAACTTGTGATGGCCTGATATCTTGAGTCAATGAGAAAGCTACAGGCAGCATCTTATGATCTCTACATTGGCCTCATTGATACCTATCGTTATGCTAAAATTGCTAGTGAAAATTGAGACACATCACACAGTTCTAGATGTCTTAAAACAAACATGGCCAGCTGTAATAGCACATGTCTATGGTTATAATAGGCTGTTCATAAACTCCCTTTGAATTTCTCTTTCTGTGGGGACCTGTTGATCCAAGAGTTGCTTTCCTTCATCTGCTTCAGTTGAGAATTGTTTCAGGTCATTGGCATGTGGCTGGAGTGTGAAATCATTGTTGACGTCTTTCACTGTAATGCACCCACCACTTCTGAAATGTTGATGACCATAATTTGTGTGGTAGAAAGATTGGATGAAATTTTCTGGACTTTTGGTAGTTGCAAAGCAGAACGTGATTGACCACTGCAAATTTGTGCACTACCTTGTATATGCTGCTGTTAAGACCATTTTGGCATTGTTCTTTCTGTGGTGCCTCTTGCCACCTGGCTTCTGCAACTTGTCCCTCATTGACTGATCTTTGTGGGAAAACACCACCTTCCCCAAGAGCATGGCTGATAGTTCTATACCCATTGTGAAATGAGGTGTGTTATGGTAGCCTTTGAGAAGTGAAGTCAGGGCAGTTTGTTCACTGTTGTGTGATGCATGAGCAATCTTCATAGCTTTGCCCAATGGACTCATGAATGTTTCTCCCAGGTTGAATGAGGGGTGACCCTACTTCAATACAACATACATAAACATAATTAAATACATTTATTAACTCTTCCATCTACCAATACACACATGGCACACACAAATACACACATTGGTCCATTCATATGGGCATACAAGATTACCGAAATTTGAAAACCTTGGCTGGGTTTTCTATACATTATAGCCTCCATGTCCCTGCCTATAGCATGATTATTTTTCTTATTTCCTAAATCTTTATTCAACTTTGTAGTGATACTACATAGCTGAATAAAGTTCATTGCTTACTACTTTAAATAGCCTAACCATCAATTACCCAATTACCCAATTATCAATTACCCAAAACCTCTCTAGTGTAAATTGTGGATTTACTAAGTTGTGTTCTTCTGTTTTAAAGCTCGAATGAAAACAGCACACACCATGACCAAACTTAGTCAACCCATCGTAAATAATATCTCTGTATTGACCAATTGTAAATGCTAGGAAACAGACAAAGAGAAAGGCCATGATCCAAATGGAAAGACATCATGAAAGGCATAAAGGGTCTGCACCTTGATCTTATAGGGGCATATTTAACAGGGGTAGAGGGTGGAGAACGACACCGCCAGCTGATCCCGACCAAGGAGGAATTGTGGTCACAAAAATATGATTGAGAAGGTGAAAAAGAAAAAGAAGACGAAGGAGAAGAAGAAGAAGAAGAAAAAGAAGAAGAAGCAGCAGGAGAAGGAGGAGCAAAAGGAGAAGGAAGAAAGAAAGAATCAAAGAAAAAGAAGATAACCAACTGAATGCCTTAATATACTTATTCAAATACTTAAATTTTACCTCGTCCGTGCTGCTTGGTTGTTGATCAACTGAGTTTTCCATGCCGTTCAGTTCATATCACGTACAAATCATCAGGTCAAACAATGTAGTTGTAATATTGTAAACAACATGAACACGCTGAGGTAGTCAATTCAAATTTGACCTCCAAATTACATCCCCAGCTACATGGACGCACTAAAATGGAGGTTGATTACTTGGAGGATATTTTTCGGTGTAAAACGCGGAACTATTTGTGGGCTCATGTTTTTTTCTCCAAAAAAACTCCAAATCAATTAGCAAATACCGGAACCTGAAAGTGCACCCTGTGTTCTCCTTTTGGAGGAAATGGCCTTCACGAAAACTGCTGTCTGCTGATTCCACCGAGACATCCAGGGTCTGAAGACAACCACCCCATAAAGAAGTTTCTGTTTTGTACCTCATGAAGGAATCAATGTGGGCCTCTTGCAGTTAACAAAGAACAACTACGTCGAATGATGATTGTTAAATTCCATTTGCGACTGCTGCTTATCATTTTAAACTGAACAAGAGAACCAAATGGGAGAAAAACTTATGGTAATGATCAGTATTATTTTTGGAAGTAAAAAGCTAAAAATATAATCATACCCAATATATATAGGTAACTACCAATAATTGTTAGAAATAAAATGACATCAAAGATATTTCAGATCCATAAGTTGGACTAGTCCTGCAACTAATCTTTCGAATTTCAGTTTCGCTGGTCATTAAAAGCGTTTTCTGTGTTTCCGCTACTGTTCGTGTTGTTTTAAGTTCTTTATCAGAAAATAATTTCGCGTTTCCACGCCTCCACCAAGGGGTCTAATTATTATTTATTTACTTATTTGTTTATTTATTCATTTATTTAATAATATTTAAACACGTTACATCGTAATCAGTAAATAAAAGATATAATACTTAATTAGAGTACATTTTGAAAAATATTATAATTAATTACAGTAAATCAAAAATATTATAATTAATTAAAATTACAATTACCACAGGTACAACTACTATTTCGAACCCACAAGGTCTCTTTCTCTCTCTCAGTCTCATATCGCAAATTCAGATCTCTCTCCCCTCCTTATTTTCCACGATCAAGTCTGGTATGTATGTATGTATGTATGTATGTATGTATGTATGTATGTATGTATGTATGTATGTATGTATGTATGTATTTATTTATGTATGTATGTATGTATGTATGTATGTATGTATGTATGTATGTATGTATGTATGTATGTATGTATGTATGTATGTATGTATGTATGTATGTATGTATGTATGTATGTATGTATGTATGTATGTATGTATGTATGTATGTATGTATGTATGTATGTATGTATGTATGTATGTATGTATGTATGTATGTATGTATGTATGTATGTATGTATGTATGTATGTATGTATGTATGTATGTATGTATGTATGTATGTATGTATGTATGTATGTATGTATGTATGTATGTATGTATGTATGTATGTATGTATGTATGTATGTATGTATGTATGTATGTATGTATGTATGTATGTATGTATGTATGTATGTATGTATGTATGTATGTATGTATGTATGTATGTATGTATGTATGTATGTATGTATGTATGTATGTATGTATGTATGTATGTATGTATGTATGTATGTATGTATGTATGTATGTATGTATGTATGTATGTATGTATGTATGTATGTATGTATGTATGTATGTATGTATGTATGTATGTATGTATGTATGTATGTATGTATGTATGTATGTATGTATGTATGTATGTATGTATGTATGTATGTATGTATGTATGTATGTATGTATGTATGTATGTATGTATGTATGTATGTATGTATGTATGTATGTATGTATGTATGTATGTATGTATGTATGTATGTATGTATGTATGTATGTATGTATGTATGTATGTATGTATGTATGTATGTATGTATGTATGTATGTATGTATGTATGTATGTATGTATGTATGTATGTATGTATGTATGTATGTATTTATTCGCCACTAACAAAAAAATACAAATGTTCAAAGGTAAATGGTAAAAACCTAATACATGATGTTATCCAAAATAGTCAAAAAATAAGACTAAACAGAAACAAAAAAGAACGAAACAAACAGGCGGGACGGTAATCTAGAGAAACGGTGGCAGGGGTAGCATAATACAGATCACGAAGACCTTATTTTCATTATGGCCCCTTGTCTCCCTGGTCTCCTTGCAGCTGTTGTTTTCTTCAGACTCAGTTCAAAGTCTCGTGCGAAGTTTGCTTTATCATTGTCTCTCTTTCCATCTTGGCTGATACCAGACCATGTCCATTCCTACCAAGTCATGCTCTTTTTGCTCCAGCTGACTGCTAAGATCATCAGAGCTAGATTATGTCTCGCTGAACAAGATGTTCTACAGTCTCATGCTGCTCATAACATTGTCCACACTGTCGGTCTCCAATGAGCCCTGTTGCTGTTTCCCATGGTCTTGTTTTAGTCATTTGTCCTAAAATCTCCATGGCAGATTATGTTTCGTTAAATGTAGTTATGCATTCCAGACCTCTGGTCTTGTTTCTCATTTACCCATCAGTTGGTCTATCAGTTGTATTAAATTTCTTGTAATTCCTGTTTACTCATACACAAAGCCTTCAACAGTGATGCACTTTATCCCATGCCTTCCTGTAACAGTAAAACGCCACTGGTAAATTTCTGTGGTATTGTTGTACTTTTTCCATGATGTATTTGTCAATTACCACTTGATCAACTATACCTAAGACACCTTGAAGTGCCCTAATACTACTCCCACGCTTTTAATTGTCCTAATTCCAAAAAGCACTCACTGCACCATGTCTTCTCGTGCACTTTGCAAATAACTCTTGTTAGGATCTTGTACGAAGTATTTAGGCACGTTATGGCTACAAAGTTCTTTTCAGTTGCGAGGTTCTAAGTTGTTGGTTGCCACAGAGGGATGGGATTATTGCCAACCTTCAGACTGGCATAGTTTCTTGTGAGTGCTTTCTGAGCTGATTCAAACTTCTCCCACCAAAAGGATTGTATATCATCTATGACTGGAGAGGTCCTTCTTTTTTCTTTCCGTCCTGTTTTCGGAATTTCTCTGATTCTCTGAACTTAAATTTCATTCACTTCTTTAAGTATCTTACTTAATTGCCTTTTCCCTTTTCTACTCAAGGTATATTTGGTGTTCTTTCTTGTCGTTTCCAAATACAGTCCTTAAATTCTACAAATATTTTGACTTCAGATACCTTTCATTTCCTAGCACTATCTCTTTCCGATGTCTTAAAGAAACTTTTTTGGTGCAGTTGGAACATGGCATTGTCTTCTTTTTTTCTCAATGTAATTTTTTTAACTGAACTTTTTCAGATCAGATCTCCTTTGCGATTCTTAAATTCCTTGATGTTAATTTTTGGTCATTAAGTTTAACATTAAAGTTCTGGATTGTTTTCTTTTCTTTCTTCAAAGCTTTCCTCCTTTTGGCTTCTCTCATAACGTTCATTGCTTGTCCTTGTAATATCTTGTCTCAATTCTCTCATTTTTTTAAATTAAATTTTATTTTCTCTTCGGTTTTCACCGCTTCTTTTTCCGATTCCCAGCCTATATGCAGCAGTTTTCTCCATTTCATACACTTTATCAGTAATTCCTGCTATGGTGTCTACACTGTTTGCTGGAGCTCTTTTGAATTTTTTGACGTTTTTCTCTTCCTTCTAGGTTGAACATGGTGCTATAATTGTTCTTCGAAATTAATGTAAGGATCTAATTGCTTATCCGTTTGATCAATTACCTCTTCCTCTTGTGTATCTTTCTGTTTTTTGGGTGTCACCGCAACAGTCATTATTTTCCAGCTTTGGTCTTGCATCTTGCTCTTCATAAATTTGTTGTCTTTCGACTACTTCTGCTGGGTTTCTTCTCTTTGTCTTACCAGGATCAAGTTTCTTATCGCTGACTCTTTCTTAAATCGTGTTACATCGCCTCAAAGCTTTTACTGGCTAACTGATTTGTGTTTGAGTGTATTAAATCCCATTTTTTCTTTCACTCGTTTTATAAACTCCATACTTTTCGAACGTTCCCCTCAAGGTCCTTCGTTCTTTTCCATTCTTTTTTTAAACCCTTCTTTTAAACCATTCTTCTTCTGAATTCCTTATCCTTTCAGGACGTTGGAGATCATGGTCTTCCATCTCTTTCTCTCTTTTGTCAGTGCTAAAATTTCACAGTCATTCCTTCACATCTCATTGCATGACCCTGAAACTGCAGTTGTCTTTTACTAATTACCTTTATCAACTTTCTTTTCATTCCTGCTCTCTCTAATCCCACATTATTGCCAACTTTGTCAGTCCAAGATATTCTAAGAATTCTTCTCAGGAACCACATTTCCACTGCTTCTATTCCTTTCTTCATACTTTCATTGATGGTCCAAGCATCACACCCATAAAGCAAAACAGACTGCATATAACATTCTAGGACTCGAATCTTAGTTTTTACAACAGCTTGAAAACTAAACTCATTTTACTTAAAACATCCTTCACTAAAGTGATTCGTTTCTTTATTTCGTTCACACATCTTCAATCTGATGTTATCAAACTACGAAGATAAGTAAACTTTTTAACGTTCTTTACAAATTCTCCATTGATAGATAAAGTACACTTTGGGGATATACTTTTCTTTGATATCACCATACATTCTGTTTTCTTGATGTTAATCTGGAGTCCTTTCTTTTCACTTTCTAACACTACTTTATTTAAGATGTTCTGCAAATCCACTTCACTTTAAGCTATCAATACAGTGTCATCAGCATATCTTAAGTTATTTATGTTTACACCTCCGATTTTCACTCCAGGCATGTTCTTGATACCTCTCAAGATGACTTCACTATACAGATTGAACAGAGACGGTGATAGGACACATCCTTGTCTTACTTCTCGTTTGATTGAAGACCACTTGCTCATTTCTCCATCAACCCTGATAGCTGCCATCTGTTCCCAGTATAAGTTCTGAATTAATTGCAAATCTTTTCCATCAATTTCTAAGTCCTTCAACATTTTAAACAATTCATGGTGCCTCACTTTATCAAATGCTTTGCTGTAATCAATAAAGCACAAATACAAATCCT
>RDPX01000006.1:4691623-4703025 GCA_003991215.1 Morbakka virulenta | reverse complement strand
TATTCTCCCTTGGCCCAACAAATCCGAAAGTTACATAGTGTATGTACCAGCGTTGTCCCAATCGTCGTGGGAAGCTTAGGAGTGGTGACGAAGCGCTTGGAGCGCAGTTTGAAAGAGTTGGGCATCCCTGATGTCTTGGGTGGACTCCAAACATCTACCATCATTGGAACTACCAACATATTGAGGAAGGTGCTTAACCTCTAAAGCTACTGGTCGGTAGCCGGGGTTAAGTTTTCTCGTCCGGCAGGTGAATACCATCTCCCTGTGCGGGCTGTCATGCTGGACATGAACTTTGTTTATTTTATTATTATTATTATTATTATTATTATTATTATTTTTATTATTATTATTATGTTGGGTTTTTTTTACGTTTTAGGGTCACTACCAGTGACCTAGGGTGAGTGAAATTTACGTTATGTAGCTTTTGAATAAGACTAAATTATGAAGAGTTTTGTACAAAAATTGGCATATATATGCATATATATAATTTTTAGTATAAAAAGTTCAAATCTAGAGAGAAAAAGGACAATTTATTTAACGCCAAGAGAACGATATATTCACAATTATTAAGAAAGCGTAAATTAAAAACATTCAAATTACAACTCACGAACACTGACATCAATTTTAAATATTCAAGATAGAAAAGATTCAGATAGACAGGGCTCTTTTCAAGACACGTGATGTGCTACTGTTAACAATTTTCTGGATTTCTTGCAGTGATGGTTTACCTGGGATCTTTCCCAGATATGCTTGTGTTCCTTTCTCGATTAAACCGAGGACACCAACAACAACTGGGATGGTTTTGGTTTTGAGATGCCACATTTTTTCGATTTCTGTTTCAAGATCTTTATACTTTGATAGATTTTCAAACACTTTAGAAGAAACATTTTCATCTGTAGGAACACTCATATTGATGAGCAGGCAGCTGTTTTTCTTTCTGTCCTTTTCAATTATGTCTGGACGATTAGCCTGTATTTTCCGATGAATATGGACTGAGAGGTCCTTCAGAATTGTGAAGTCTTTCCCTTCTCTAAGTGGCCCTGGATGGTGTTCATACCAGTTACCCTTGGTTTCTACAGAAAAGTGCTTGCATAGCTTCCAGTGCAGGTATTGCCCAACCCTATCATGCCGGTTTTCATTCTCATTAGGTGTAAGAACAGAGCAGCCTGAAACAAGGTGGTCTATTGTCTAACAAGGTGGTCTATTGTCTCGACCTTTTTCTCACAGAACCAACAATTAGGGTCAGTTCCGTTGTGTAAAACATTCGACTGATGTGACTCTTCACACGCAGCCATCAGTCTAATGTTTTACACAACGGAGCTGACCCTAATTGTCAGTTCTGCGAGAAAAAGGTCGAGACAATAGACCACCTTGTTAGACAATAGACCACCAGGCTTTGATCTTGATCAGGCAGAATAAAACCCTCTGTTTTCCCTTTCAGTCCGGAGCTGCATAACCACTGATGGGTTGTCTTTTCATTTGCATCAGCATTCTTCCAAAGAGCTACAAACTGTCCATGAAGAGGTTTCTTACACCAATGATTTTCAATCTGCTTCATACTAGAATTTTTAGCCTTTTCCTTCGTTTTTTGTTCTATTGCCGTTGGTGATAAGGTGTTACCGGTGTTTAGATCAACTTGCAGTTCACGTGAAAACTTAGTTGCTTCTTTGACAACAGAGTGTAATATCCTAGTATTTTCGTGTACGTTAACCAATTGTAACATCCAATCAGCTGCATTATCTAGATATTGTGACAGACCAACAGTATAGGTTTGATAGGAAAGTTCTAATTGTATCATCCCTCGCCCGTCTTTCTCTCTACTTACGTATAAATGCTCTGCATCAGATTTAGGATGGTGCATTTTATTAACGTAAGTTGTTTTCGAATTTAAGTATCTAGCCTTCTCATCTTCATCTTTCCTCATCTCAGAAAGATTCCAATTAATCATGTTGAAGCTATAAGTTACGACTGGTATAGCTAAAGAGTTGATTGGAGTTATTTTATTTTTAGAATAAAGTTCTGTCTTTAAACTTGATCTTACCCTCCTAATATATTCTTTTCTTATTTTCTCTTTCATTTTGGCATGCTGTATACCGTCTTTCTTTGTTAAGAGTAAGATACTAGTACGTCTCTTCCTGATCTAGTTCCTTGATTAAAGACTCATCGTCTGGTATAACATTATTTGTACTCACCAATTTTCTCCGCTGAAAACTTGCTTTAGCATATTTATCTAGCCCAAACTCCATCCCAATGTTATCACTAAAAGCCTTAACCATTTTTAATAACCCTTCCAGTTCATCATCACTACGAGCATATAATTTCAACTCATCCATATAAAAAAGGTGATTTACTATTTTATCATTGATCTTATATCCATATGTGGTGTTGTTTAACATTTGGGAGAGGAGTATTAGTGCCATGCAAAATAAAAGCTGAGAAAGAAAGCTCCTCTGGAAAATTCCACACTTAATCCGCATTCCATGAGACGTCACGGTGCCATTAGGGTGGGAAAGAAAAAGATTAATTTGCCATAAAGTCATCGACGTTTTTAGAAAATTAATCAAAATAGGAGAGATTTCAAACATATCTGAACAACGTAAGATGCAAGGATGGGGGCATTATCAAACGCCTTTTTTATAGTCTATCCATGCCATACTTAAATGCTTGTACTTTGATATAGCATTTTCTAGTATCATTTTATTGATCAATAGCTGGTCTTTACAGCCGTAAAAGCCTTTCCGACAACCCTTTTGCTCAACGGGAAAGATGTCATAATTCTCCATGTGAGTGTAAGTTCTCTCGGAAAGAATTGAAGTTAGCAGTTTACAGGTTGTTGTTAGGCACGTAATGGGTCTGTAGTTTTTAGGGTTACCAGTATCATTATTTTTAGCAAGCAGGTAAATTGTGCTGAGACAGGTGTTGAGTCTGGTTATTTTAATATTAGGTTAAAATTGTGAGCTACTTTCGAGTGCGCTACATGGCGAGTGTCGAGCCAAAAGTTGGGGGTTTCATCAATACCCGGAGATTTCCACTTGTGAGATTTCTTGAGAGCCTTTACAATTTCTTCAACAGTCAAGTTCTTTCATGCTTGTTCGGGAATGTCTTTTGTAAAATCTTGTAAATGTTTAAACCATACGGCATTTTCATTAACCACTTTGTCTTTCCCCAGATGTTATTCCAAAAATAGGAACCCCTTCTTTCGTTGGTAGTTTATCCACACAGATCTCAGATCTATCAATTTCACGATAAAACTTTTGGTGTCAGTTTCAAGTATTTTGTTTTTCCTATAGAATTTATTGCGTTTAACGAACCTGTATAAACGTTGGGCCTTAAGTTGGAGTTTTTGTTTTAGCTCTTCCTTAATGGCGGGAATATGGTTTTTGTTTTCAATTTTGTATTATCTTATTATTTTGTTAGCATTTCCAGATCTTAATTCTTTATCTTTTTGCATTTCTTCTAATACAGAGATTTCTATTCAGTATTGCTCAATTTCCTTATCAATTTTCATCTGCCACTTTGGTTTATTCGATTTCTTAGCCTTAGTTCTTTTTCTTTTAGTCTTAACACCACATTTTTGTTGAAGTACTTTACCCGTTGCATAAATTAGTTGGTTTATTGGCTTGTTACAGAGCTGATGGAGTGCAATACTTCCCAGCTTGAAAATATGTTTCTATTTGAAAGAGTGGCGAATCTTAAGAAGTGGGTTGCTGTCGTTAATATCAGTGTGCTTTACTATAGAAAATTTCTCCAAGATGTTTATTCTCATTGCCTCCAGTTCTTCAGCATTTACTTCCTGCAACCCTTCATAATTCGGTTCCTGCAACCTTTCATTTTCCACCTCCTGATTTCTGTCGCCAATGTCCTGTCCTTCAATTTCACCTCCACCTCTATCAATTACATCAACATCAATATCAGTATTCTTTGTATAATCCTGTGTATTATAATCGAGTTCTCTTTTCACATTCATTCTAACATCATTCGAAACCTTTTCTTTAATCTGAGAAAGTTCAACATCTGTTAGTTTCTTTTCGTGCATATTATACTCTCTGACATTTGGCAGTTTATTAGCATTAAATTTTTAAGTTTTTCACTATCACTATCTCGCGTACCCCAGAGAATAAAGATATCTTCAGCATTATTATCTCTGTACTTCATTCTCTTTTTGAAGTCTCTTCTATTGTATATTGTTTTCTTGCGGGCATAATATCTCTATTATCCAGATTCTATTTTCCTTTCGTTTTAAATATCATGTCTGGCCTTCTAGATGCTATCGTCTTCCCCAAACTGGACTCAAAATCTCATGCTAGTTTTGCTTGAGAGTTCTCCAACACATGTTTCTTAGTCCGTTTCTTATGGTACCATTTAGCATTCTTATTTAACAGATTCTTTTCCTTAGATTACCAGAAAGACATTAGCCTTAGTGTTGTGTTATATCTTGTCAGGTCTCACAATTTGCTGCTATTTTGGATCTGACCAATAGGTGTTGCACTGTCTCTTGTTTCTCACCACACAATTATTATTATTATTATTATTATAATTATTATTATTGTTGTTGTTGTTAGCCCTTTCGTCAAGCCTGTTTGCTGTTTGGTGGCTATTCACAGACATCCATCTATGAAAGACACGAAAGGAAGCAAGAAATCGAGAAAAATTGCGATAGAAAGCACGCAAGACATCATAAAATGCAAGACATACGGAGGGACCAGAGCTCTGCACTTGCCTTGCCTATATGCCATCCCCGATCCGGAGGTTGGCTACCACAGATCTCAAGCCCTCGCGATCCTGAGCCTCGCGTCGCAGCTATTCTTGGTTGAAACCGGTCACTCTCCTGAAGTTGTCTGACCATTTCAGACGTTGGCGGCCTCTCACTCTTCTTCCAGGTATACGTCCATCCAGAAGGTCACGCTGGATGCTGTTGTGCCTCACTATATGGCCAAAGTATCTCATTTGCCTCATTATGATGTTCTTCAGTAGACACTTTGTCGTTCCCAACATCTGATGCACTTCAGCGTTCGTCTTCATCTCCTTCTAACTGACTCGTAGAATACGCCGGTAGCACCACATCTCAAATGCTGCAATCTTCTTCTCCATTTTCGATGTGATGGTCCACACTTCACAACAGTAGAGAAGTGTTGACCACATATATGCTTTGGTAAGCCTTAGTCGAAGTGCCAGACTGATCTTGCGACATGTCAGAACTTTCCTGAAGCAATTGAAATTCGATTTTGCCATAGCTATTCTGATTTTGATTTCTTCTTCGCATCTGCCGTCACTAGTTACTGTAAAACCTAAGAGCTTGAATTTCTCTACTTGTTCCAGTTGCTTCCCATTTACTACGATTTCACTCTTCACTGGCTGCAAAGATTTGTGAACTATCATCGTCTTAGTCTTGTCTTCATTTATCTCCAGTCCTATTTCCCTGCTTCTCCTATCTACTTCAGTGATGATATCTTGAAGAGCAGTTTCTGAGTTTGCAATGATGGTGGTGTCGTCGGCGTATCTTACCTTACCTTAGACCTTAGAGCTTAGGTCCTCCTGTATCTAGTGAGACATTGGGCAGGAAGACGGCACCAGCGGACTCGATCCTTGGCCAGAGCTTGAATGTTTCAGACATAAATCTTCCTATCGCGCAAATCGCTTTCGAAAGTGGCTTGCCAAGTTGCTACCGGCCTGCCCCTCTTGCCTTTTCTTCCACTTGGCTTCCAATTCAGAGCCTGTTGTGCGAATCGTCCAACTGGCAGACGTAGTGCATGACCAGCCAATCTCCACCTTCTCTCTTCAACTATCTTGTGTAACTCCTTTTAATATCTTATCGTATCTTATCGAGTTAATATTCTTTCCTCCTACTCTAAAACCTGCCATTGGTTGTATACTCCTTGTGACCTTTTTAACATATAGTTGTATAACGTTGGTGACATGACACACCCTTGGCGTACTCCTCTCTCGATCGGCACAAAGTCGCTACAGCTGTTGCCTACTTTGACTGCCGCCTCTTGATTCCAGGATAGGTTTGTGAATACTCTCAGATCTTTTCCATCTGTGTTTATTTCCTTCAGATCTTGCACAAGTTGATCGTGTTTTATCCTGTCAAAAGCTTTTCGGTAGTCAATGAAGCAGAGATAGACCGTGCATTTCATTTCAATAGCTCTTTCTAGGAGATTTCTTACGCAAGATATAGCCTCTCTGGTTCCTTTTCCTTTGTGAAAGACAAACTGATCTTCTGCCAGCTCATCATCCACTTTTTGTCTGATACGGTTTTGAATGATTGCTAGGAATATTTTAGTCACTTGATTCGTAATACTGATTGTTCTAAGATTGGTGCAGTCTGTAGCTCTCTGCTTCTTCGGAATTGTGATGAAGACAGATCGATTCAACGCTCTTAATCTTAGCCAAAATGCAGAGAAGCAGGTATTCTACATTGGCTGAAGTCGGTGACTTGAAGCAAGTCTTGCTCTTATTTGTGCTTTGTGTAACACTCACCAAAATTTGCAGTTTCAATTTTTCATTAAACATTTGTCAACATCTGTTAGGTATGGCGGATGGGGTAACTGTAATAGAAAATAAAAAAAATGCACCTAAATTACGTGATCTATTCAAAAGAGTACGCCGAGATTCGGACGTAAGTAGTTAGTTTTTCTGCCCCAGTTATGTGTCACAAAACCCAAAACGTAATCATTATACTTTCTTGTGTTCCCGTAGTGATGAAGTAAGCGAAGACTGCAGCGGTAGAAAATGTTTATTTTGATCGATTTAAATTGTATGTTTCAATTAAGTTATTGACTTACATTCAAGATATAGCTGTTTACTCAAGTGACCGTAGTTATAAAATGTGATTTTATTTCTTAGTCTCGTTCATTGCTGTGTATAAGATTAACGAGAATGTTTACGTACTTTTTTGCATTTTTGAATTCAAATGCTGCAAAAGCATTGCTGCCTTCTGCTGCCAGTATTCTGGATAAGCTTGAAAGATTTAGAATATTTTTTTTCTCATGCAAGTAATAGTTAAGAATCAACAATTTAGCTGACCTCTGGCATCATGACGACATCATCAGGTTCATCATCGAGTAACCTTTTAACAAAAAAAAGAAGACAAAATTTGACAATGCGGGGAGGGCTTCAGAGCCTTGTTGTTGTTGTTGTGAACTTATCAATTCATGTCAACACGAATTTATAAACATTAATTAATAGTTCTCCATGATGTTACCTTGAAAAGCCTTGGCACAACCGGCGTTTTACTATTAAGTTGCTTCAATTTTTAGGTAATGGAGAACTTTACATACTGACCCATGCTAAAAGTAGTAACAAGTAGGATTGGTAGCCCAGCATGGCAAAACGGTTTGCGCCATGTTTCTGTTGCCAAAGGACTGCAAGCAAATGAGCAGAGTTTTCTTATCTAATCTTACCCTTTTGAATCATTGACCACATAGAGTAGTTTTAAGTTACTCATATTCTGATTGAAAGTATTCATTTATTAAGTTAATGCACCAAGGGTTCTATAAATTATGTTAAAGGAGAGGAATTGAAGCAGTGCTTATGGGTTTTTAAGGCATAGGCACTGGTGCAGTCTACAAACTGATCTATTGGTTTCATGGCATTAGCAGATCATTTTTTGTAACCAAGTCTTCCACAGGAGTGTGTTAACCTTGCCCAAAGTCTCTGTCCATAAACATCTTACCCAAACCTACAGTATGTTCATATGAGTGATTTTTCACAGAATGACAGCTCTTCTTTTAAAGAGGGGAAGAATAATGCAATCAGGTGAGATGAGGTTGCAGACTAAGAAGTTGCTTGCAAATGGTTGAATCAATAGCTTACCATGTCAGAGGTTCCTGGTTTGAGCACCAATTATGCCCCTGGAAGTACTGCACCAGGTTCATTTCACTGTTATGAGTGACATACTACTTTGTTTGTACATGCTTTTAGAGGTTGACATGGGAAAGGGAAGAAATCAACAAATGAAAAATATCAAAAAGTGTAAAGTGAAAATGTAAGTAAGAGAAATAACCCTCTTCACTGAAGCCTTGCTTTGGGTGAAATAAGAAAAAATCTACTGGAGAAATAAAAGTGACAGTAGTAACTGAATAAAACACAACAAGAAATAAAAATGACTTGTATTTATGCACCAGACAACTTTGAACATTATTAGCTCAAATCTTATTAAAATTTGTTCTAAGTAGGCTGGAAATGAGTATCAAACATGGATGGGCACAATATGATTTATAGGATTATGTTACAATACAGTGCATTCAAAATTTTAAGATACAAGAAGATGTAGTAAACAATAATTGGAACAACAGATATCCATGAAAGCCTTGGGCAATAGTTCAAACTCAGATAAATGCTTTTTAAAAATGTCCCTTATTTTTCTTTCCAGAAAGAATTGAAGTTACTGTTGTTATTTATTTGTCCAGGGTTGCAATTTTATAGTCATGTGGCAAATGTGAGGAATCTAAGTGACTTTTTGTGTGTTTAACTAGTTATAGCAGGAGGTACTTATGCAGAATAGTAACTTTAAAGCTTGTATCCACATTTGAAGAATTGCAATCAAAATTCTTCAAATGATATAACAGTATATTATATCATAATTGATACCTTTGAAGTCAAGAAATTGTTGAAACTGTAAAATATCTCCATGATCACAACATCCCTGTGGTCAAGTGGTAAAGGCAATTATTCAAAAGTCAGGGGTTTTTACATTTATATTGAATGACTGTTGATCTAAGGGATTCTCCATCAGGTGTTAAATTCCAGATGGATTCTGAATACCAAGACAAAATAATCAAGCATTGGTATAGACCATTCATTATCTTGCATTATAGCAAATTTTAAGTCAAATGTGTGGTCAGTAGAGTAGTAAAAGTCATATCATTATTTAAGCTGCCCTGTGGCCAAGTGATTTAAAATACTAGGGCTAGGACCTTCTGTGAATGTAGTGTGAGTTTGCATAGCTCTGATATTGATTTCTTTACTTGCTTTGTACTTACTATTATTGTAATCCAGCTCCCTAAAAATTATGTACAAATTAGTAGTTTGTACTGTAAATTATAAATGAACAGTTAGTACTTTTGAGAGGAAGTGGCACAATTTGAGAAAAGCCACAATAGACTTAATGGTTATTGTGCCATTTTTGTGGATTTGGAGGTCCATGAATTTACTGTAGGCTGTACATAAAAGTTAGGACACAACAGTTATATTAGGCTTGTTTGTAACATTCACTGGATTTGTTTTTTCATAGGGCACTAATGATGCACCAATCTTGGATTTTATCTATCGTGACTCAGATTTGCTTATGCAAGAATTGGCTGGTAAGTTGATGTTATCTATGTTTATCCTGAGGTTTGATGTTACAGCCTCTGTAGTGCTTCTTGCAGTGAAAAAAATTAAGGTAACAATAATAACAACTGTCTTCTTTTGATCCTTGAAACAAGAATGTTTATGTCAGTATAAATTTACTGCAGATTGGACTAACCAGTCACCTGCATACCCACAGACCTCACCCCAAGGATGACACGATGGTCTTCATCATATCAATGGATGAACCATCATAAATTTACCACAAAATTGAAAAAAATTGTTTTGAAATGCTCAAAAACTTGAGTGATTGCATGGTCTTGATCAACATACTCTATCACAAGACTGGATGGCAATATAATGGACAAGAAAATAAATATAGTAGAGATGACTAAGTGGTGTAATGATAATATGTATGTGATTATTTGAATGTTGGTATGTACACTTATATTACTGTAGTACTAGGAGAGGAGCACAGTGCTGCCCAGGCTATTTGGTTGAGTGATCAAAGTGACATTTAATTGCCGCTTTTATGACAAATATTTAAAACTCAAATCAAAATCTTATTGATTGACTTTTGGTATTTTTTGTATATGTCAAAGGGGAAATGCTTAACATCAAAGAAATCCTGGTAGTTGAGGCAACATTCAATTGGTGTCTTAGTTGCAATGTAACATTTTATTCCTCATGACAACTGACTTTCATGCAATTACATCTATTTTTATACAATGATACATGATTGATTAACTAACATAAATTGTGTTATGACAGTGCATCTTCACTTAAGTATTCATATTTGTATTGTAGTACATCTGTTTCAACAGTATTGATGATAATACAGAATGACTACAATACAAGAGTGCCACCAAGCAACTTTTGTTAGATTCATTTTTGGATTGTGGGCCTCTGGACTTTTTTAATGATAGACTCATATGACCCACACTATCTGTTGACACATAGGTAGTATAGTAATGCTTTTATGTAATCTTGCAGTATAGTTCTTGATCGCAACTCCATGACTATTGTTATTCTATTATTTAGTGGTGACTATAAGATAAAAAGAGAGAGCAGTGATGAATAATCACCTTTGTAATATAACAGATTATTAATTCCAGTGGAGTAGGAATATTTGTGAAGGAGGATTTAATAATAAATGTGATTGAGGTTAGAAGAGTGAGTGATAGGGTGATTGTAGTTGTGCTGATTATTGAAAATTTGATGTTCAGAGCTGTCAGTGCTTATGCCCCGCAATGTAATCTTGGAATTGAGCATAAGGAAAAATTTATGATGACTTGATAAATGAAGTGGAAATAAAAGGATCAAGAGATGTTGTGTTGATCGGGGGTCATATTGGAAGCAAAACAGATGGCTTTGTAGGGGCTCATAGAGGATTTGGAGTGGGAAGAAGGTATGATGATGGTAAACGCCAGTGATGACCATTGTGAACACATGGTTTGTGAAGAAGAAAAAGGTTACATTCAGGTCAGGTGGAAATGAAAGTGAGATTGACTTTTTTGTAATCAGTGCATCAGACAGGAAGAAGGTTAAAGATATTTGTGTTATACCAACACAGCTTCAGCATAGCCTGATGGTGATTGACATATTTAAAGGAACATTAGAGAGAAAAAGTAAAAGAAGATTGCCTGAACGGGTGAAAATCTGGAAACTGAGAGAAGAAGTATATCAAGAGAAGTTTTCAGCTAAAATGGATGAATATATTAGCCAATATGATGAATATGACTGGATTAAATATAGAACGTGTGCTCAAAAGGCAGCTGTAGAGGTTTGTGGAGTTGGCAAAGTTAAAAGACCACAAGGTGAGACATGGTGGTGGAACAGTGAAGTACAGGAAGCTGTGAAAAAGAAAAAAAATTGCTATCATGAATGGCAGAGGCTGAAAACTAATGAAAGTAGAGAAGAATACAGGAAGTCCAACAAAGTCACAAAGAAAGTGGTAGCAAAATCAATGAAGGAAGCAGCTGAGGAAGAGGTAGACAGCATTAGATGGAACCCTAACCTGTTGTACAAGAAGATGAAGATGGCCAAACAAGAATCATGTGATGTGATTGGAGGAGCATGTCTGAAAGATAAAAATGGAAGGCTTATTTTTG
>RDPX01000006.1:4663038-4691135 GCA_003991215.1 Morbakka virulenta | reverse complement strand
CCTGGAAGGAAGCATTTGGCAGTGGAGGATTGAAGGTGAATATGGAAAAGACAAAAGTGATGGTGACTGAGGAGGAAAGAGGTAAAGTTGTAGAGTCAAAATTGTATCCTTGTGGTGTATGTGGAAAAACAGTAAGGGCAAATGCCGCGGTTTGTCAAGGGTGTATGAAGTGGATACATGCAAGATGTCATGGAGTGAAGAGATTTGAAAGGAAAATGGCATAAAATTTAAAGTGTAAGAGATGTTTTAAAGGTGAGCAGTAGGCTGATGATGATAGTGATGAGCAAGTGGTTTGTGGCTTAGAAAAGGTAGATTCATTTTGTTATCTTGAAGACAATTTAAATGCATGTGGAGGAAGTCAGCTAGCAGTGGTCTCCAGAGTTAGAATGGCATGGAAGAGGTTTAATGAGTTGAAGGACATCCTGTGTACACGAGCAAGACTAACATTAAAAATGAAAGGGAATATCTATGCAACATGTGAAAGGCCTGTAATGGTTTATGGTGCAGAGTCATGGGTTGTGAAAGTAGATGAAGAAAGATTACTGAATAGATGTGAAAAGGGAATGCTGAGATTGATGTGTGGAAAAAGACTTGGTGAAAGAAAAAGTAAAAAAGACTTGATTGATTTGACTGGATTAAAGTATGGAATTGATGATGTTGTGAGAGAGGGCTGTCTGAGATGGTATGGGCATGTATTGAGAAAAGAAGACAATGAAGGTATAAAGAGAGCAATGCTGTTTGAAGTTGAAGGCAGAAGAGGACGAGGAAAACCACCAATAAGATGGAGAGATAAGATGGAAAAAGATGCTGGAAAGATTGGCCTTAAAAAAGAAGATGCAAAGGATAGAACAAGATGGAAAACAAAGATTGGTTGAAAGTCGGTAACCCAATAACAGTTGGAAAAGGGCCGACTATAAACAATGGATGGATGGATGGATCAATTCCAGAGATGTATTTAATGACATCAATACTTTTAGTAATAACATCACAAAAAATTTGCTTCTAAACACTACCAATTAAAAAATCAAACTCAACAATTGATAATTTAATGACACTACCAAGTCATTTATGCAAATAAATGTCATTACCATATTTTTTATTAGATTAAATTAACACAACTGCTATCCAGAATTCACTATAAACAGTTAAAGTTTGGCAGTATGTAGTACTTCCAGAACCTTGAAAGATGATGCTCCAGCATTGATAAGTAAATCAGCCAATAGCAGGTCATATGGTAACCATTTCATACTAATTTCTTTCAACCACAATATCTGTCAAATTCTTGCAACATTGACACATTGTCTCACATTAAATGTCTTTAGAAATTTGATTAGGGATTTGAGGTTATGTGAACAAATTAGTTCAGGGAGTATTGATGGATTGAATACTTCTTGAATCATCACAGCAATTAGAAAACTAGCATCTGATCCCTTCACCAATTCTAATACCTCGGATGCCAGAGGGCTTTTGGTTACTTGTGTCAACTTTTTGGGTTACTGCATGATGGGTGAAACACTTTTATTACCTGCAAGACAATCAACCTTTCTTTGTGAAGCTGACATGAGTTTCATCAGTGCAGATGAGAATTTTTATTCATTCAGCATCACTGAGCCTTGTAAAAATAAGTGTAAATGAGTTTGACTTCAACTTCTTCATAGCCTTATTTGTAGCTAGCAGATTACTTGCAGTTGGTTCTTTTTCTTAGTTACTGATAACACAGGTATCAAATGCAAGAACAGGTCTTGTTTGTAATAAGGCCCATGACAGTTGTCCAATAATTGATCACAGTAAACCATTTTTTTTGCAGGTTAGTTAATTATCTTTCTGTTTGGATCTGAATGTTGACAAATCAATTCCATCTAATATTTCCAGATAATTGTGCTGATCAACTTGTATCAGTAAGCCAGTCTGAACAATGTTTAGACCAATGTATTTGAAAGTTGGAGAGTCACTTTGTATCCAGTTTGCATATTTAATTCTCCTCTTTGATTGTTGGACATAACCTTTCTGGAGTATTATGTGTGATTTTTCAAATCATATGTCACATTATATTGGCAGTAGGTCTTTTTGCATCTTTCCTTAAAATACCTATGGCTTCAACCAGCAAAGCACTATCACCACTGGGTTCAACCCGGTCATCATTCTGGCTAGTTTGACTACTTCAGTTGTATTTATTGCCATCTACATCTCTAATCTGTTCTACTTCAAATCAACTTTCATCTCAACCCTTATCTCTATCAGTCAGTTCAAAATCCTTATAATCATTTATTTTGTTGTTTTGTTCAACTTTCTTTGTCTCAACTTTATCATTTTCTCTTTGAATTGTTCTTTTAACATTGTCTGGTTTTACAACTTTCAACAGATAGCATGGATAGAGGAGCCATGGCTTAATGGTTAGTGCAGCTGCACTATAAGCAAGAGCTTCCAGGTTTGATTCCCAAAGCTGGCAAAAAGACTCAAATTTTACAAAAGAAAAAGCCATTGGCTGCCATCAGGAAGGGCATAGGCCAAAAAATTCCTCACATGGCAAATACAAGTCCCTATGAAAGGCACCATTAATAATGACAAATCCGAAAATCAAAGAGAGCATGGATGATATCTATGGAGGGATGAAGCGTGACACACTAACATAATTTTGTCATTAATTCCAATAACCAGTCCAAGACCTGATGAGCCTTTCTAATTATGTTTTTTGTAGAACACCTTTTAACCAATTTCAAATTTCAGCTGCAAATGTTCTAGTGTTTGAATGTGAATAAGCATTCCTGTTTTCCAGAGCATTTTTGTCACTCACAGCCCAACCGAGAACTAAATCAGAGCCACACTAGCTAATCAGAAAATGAATATAATTTTCCACCACTTCAGCATCAATTTCCATAAGTACCAACATAAATTGGGAGGATCACTTTCTTGGCAGTATTTGATTCTATTGCACCTCCAAATCTAAACACATAACTGCTGGGACATGCTTTCACTTTACTCAGTTTAGCTGCAGATGTGCTTGTAAATTCATCAATTCAAGTTCAACCAGCCACTCTTTTGGAACAGCCACCATCTAGCACTAATTTTCCAAGACTTCCAAATGGGAGGCTTTTCTGAGGAGAATCTGGATTTGAGCTCAATAAGGTAATGTGAACTGTAAAATCCACCCCCTCTTGCTTGAAATTACAAGGACAATTTTCATAAAATGCCTTGTAAAATCACATATGAGATCAGTAGTTACCACTTCTAGCAGGAAAGCCTTTTCCAGTTTCCTAGCCTCCACAAGCACTCTTCCACAACAGGCACCTCTTCTTTGATGAAAACTTCATTGCTAACCATGATCATAGTAAGCCACTTCTTTTGTGCCAACTTACCATACATAATTTCTTCCTTCGCAGCTGTAGCTGTGCCACTTTAACCTTGTATCACTGGATCTCCAAAGATCATCATGACCTTTTCTTTTATGGCACTGTATTCCAGCTTAGCAGTTACTCTTAGCAATTTCTCTGATTCCACAGTCAGGTTGGTTGCTTGAACAGGGACATTCCCTATCAAATCACCTAAAAAAATTTAAGCTACCATGGGTGGAATCGCAGATTTTGTTGAATTTCTACTATATGACCCTTTTTAGGAGAAAACATAATCCTGAAAATTTCAGCTTCATAGCACAAATGGTTCAAATTTTATCAACCTTTAAATTTTTGTTGAAATTGGTCAAAATTGTATGTCTTGAACTCCAAACACAGTTTGGCCAAATTTGGGATTTAATAATTCATTGACCTGAAATGATACCAGGTTGAAATTTGGTTCATATGTAGTTTTTCATCCATATATAACAATTCTGGCTTTAGTTATCACTGAAAAATAGTATTTTGTAAGCTACAGCTTGCTGGAAATAATATTTTCTTTACATCATTTACCAGGTGTGTTTATTTTTTATTTTTTTTATTCAGTACTCATTTGTATACACCTGAACAGCTGTACTCCTGTTAATTTTCACCATCACCTTGACTCTTTTTAGTACTATACACAGTGTTTTTTGTTGCTTTCTTAAAGCAATTTCTAAAAAGTTTTTCCCTAGGTTTGATGCTCAAACATTTGAACATCATTTTAAGCATACATAGTTTCTTTGAAATTTTCTTATTGTAGAGTTTGAAAGGATCAGAAGAATGTTTTTGAAGAGATTGATATCTTGAAACGCATCCTTTCTAATAATGATAAAAAATTTGATCATTGTTGGCAAAAACATACCCTAACCTTTTTTTAACAAAACTAAATCTTCCTGGCTGATTTCACTGATCAGTAGTCAACCTTCAATCCCAAGTGGTTTGATCACAAATTTCTTTCAAGATTTTTCCAATACAACAATATTTTTCTTCCTCCATTCTGCTTAAATAATTTTATCCTAAAGTTATTGTTTTGAAATTCTTAACTCCAATCACTAGAAATCCGCATTTGAACCCAAAGATTCTTTAATAAATACTTTTTATGACAAGGTGTCTTCTTAAACATTAAAACTTGAAGTAGATGATATTTTTTATAAAAATAATTTTTTATTTAGAGCCACTCTTTTCAGTAAGTAAATGATACAGTGGTGCAAATAGTGTCTCGACTCTAAATAGGCACAGTGCTTGAGATTAACTTCTTACAACAAATGACTACAAGCAAATTTTATCACATACAACATACTTTTGTCACCATTTTTTTGCTCTTAAAGCATTGCAGACTATATGAAACAACATTTTAAAAACCTTGACATAAAGTCGTGGTTTCACTGAGATATTTTACTGAGTGGAGTAACTTTTGTGTTTAATGACACATACAATGTCTTCCCCAACAAGGCAAATTTCTTAAAATTAGAGGTAAAGCAGAGATTATTTAAGACACTTATGACTTTGAATTACTCTTTAAAATTTCTGAAATGAAAGATCTTACATGAATTTAAGAATTTTGAATATACATAAATTTGGAATTCAGTTTTAACAGTCTACGCTACTTTCAAGCTCTGGAAATTTATTGAAATTTTTAAAAATTCACCTAAACTTGTAGGCTTCTATAGGCCCTACCTTAAAAAAGGAACTTTATTTTCAGTACTCCCCAAATGTAAACACACCTGATAAATGATGTAAAGAGAATTTTAAGAGATAACATCATTGATGGCTGGCAGAGGAAGACCAAAGAAAACATGCGAGGAAGTGATAAGGATGGATCTCAAACAAAAAGGTGTCAGCAGAGACCTGGTGAAGGATAGAATAAATTGGAAGTCAATTTCAAGAAAGTGTCCAACACATGCTAGTGTGTAAAACAGACGTTAAACCAAATATGATGATGATGATGATGATGATGATGATGATGATGATGATGATGATGTCCTTTACACTGTACTCCAAAAAGTGGGATGGCTCAAATGTTGACACAAAGACAGTATAATAATGCTTGTGTTTAATCTTCCAGTATATTTCTTCACCACAATACCATGACTATTGTCAGTCTATTGTTTATTTGCTACAACAAGATAAAAAGATAGAACAATTATTAAGACTGAAGGCCCATTTTTTCTTGCCATTGATGGAACCCTATAACCCTAAGAAATGTGATTCTTCATTCTCCTGAAATATCACATTTTTGCCACATCCAGCCACTACCTCATCTTCTTGCATATGGCCCAGCTTTTGCATCTGTACATCTTTCCCAACCATATAGAGCTCTTCAAGATTCACAACTGGATCCAAATGTTCTAGCTCGTATTTGTCAGTATCCCTCTTATCTGTTTAAAGTTAGCTTTACCCATATTTCTTTGTCACTCCAAACATCTTCATTAACAAACTTCTGAGACACCTGAATTATCTAACCTGCTACACTGTCCAACCTCCAATTTTCTCATTTTCTTTCAAATGGTGTTACATAGCTCTCTATATTCAATCTTTTCTTTAGCACTTGGGGCTTTGCTTGCCATTTCCTTCCTCCTGCTCACTATCTCTTTCATATTTGGTTTTAGCTCCTCACCTCTTCTTGTATCCTTTCAAGCTGTCTTCAATCCACATTCTTTGATAACCTCTGTGATGATATTAGCCATTTTTCTCCACTGCTTCATTTGGCAACAGTTTAAAGGAATTTAGCAACTTTAGTCAGAATTCATTTTCTGTGGCAGGACCTCAATATTGGCATTGGACTTTCTTGATTTCACCATCTTGCTTCTCTTCAGTCTTGTATTCAGTCTAATGGTTTCTCTGCCCATTCTGTGGTCACTATCAACATTAAGATTTTAAATGACATTTTTACCACTCTTTTTTTGTTCCATTGGATTTCTCTCTTCTTTTTGTGTACAGCACATGCCTGCTTTGGAAGTCCTCCAGCTGCTCTTCTCATCTTGTTATCCCAGACAATCCAATGATCTCCCATTTGAAATCACCTTGCTCATCCTCTAGTTCCATCTCCCTTACTGGGTCTTGTAATGTTTGTACATTGTAAGTTCATATAAGTAGATTTAGGTTTGGAACCTGGAGATTCTTAGTATGCTCTTTATTTTGCCTGCCATTGACTGAGGACCAGTTCATTTTGTGTGTTTTCATGTTGTTGGGATGGACCACAGCTCACCAATCTGGTTCAGTGTGGATTGGTGAGTGTCTATTCTGATTTTTCAAACAGTAGGACTGTGCAGCAGGTTGTATGGGGTTACATAGCAGGTTGACCAACCAGACCTGACATATGTACCATTATGTATTTGTCAGGGTTGGGGAAGGATTGAGTGTGCATGCAATGCCTGTAGTCGCTTCAAACTTCAAGCTGTCCATTGAAAACATTCTCTCTTTTTTTAATTGTTTGGATGAAGATGTTTTTGACTTGATGCACTTATTATTTCTTTTTCTGTTTTATATTTACCCCCACTAATGGGACTCTAGGTATGATGCCCTTTATATTGTGCACCAATGTCTAATCTGTGTTAGGTATTGAACCCAGAATCCCACATTTTCAGTGCAGTTGCGCTAAACACAAAGCACAACTCTGTAAATCTCAATGTAAATTATCTTCTTTTCATTAGATATATGGCCCCGAAAACCAGGCTTGGTCTCATTCAAGCATGAAATACCAGTTTGAGGACTGGCAGGGTATAGTCTTTCTCTCATGGGCAGGTGAAGCACTCTTCAGCCTTGGATGGCAATCACATAGAGATGGTGTCTCAATAAAAGCACTGGTCCCCATTACCTTATTGGGTTGGTGTCAGGAAGGGCATCCGTCCTATAAAAACACTGCCTCATCATACCATGAAATGACATCCAAAGATATCCAGCATAACTGCGTAAACGAGACTGGAACTAATTTAAGTGAAGGCGTCACGCATGGTAGGACTTTTGCTCGATGTAGGCAAAATCAGACCGTTATCAAGCTACTACATCAACCAAAGGAAGTGATTACAAGCTTCAGACTCTGTAATCTGAATGTGGGAAGTTTGAGAGGTAAATCTGGTGAAGTAGCAGAGTTTCTTGAGCGAAGACACATTGATTTGTGCTGCATCCAAGAAACACGATGGAGAGGGAAATCTGTAAGAATGATAGAAGGGAAAAAGGCAACATACAAGCTGTTTTGGATTGGTAATGGAAAAGGCACAGGTGGTGTAGGTATCTTTGTTGCAGAGAAATGGATAGACAAGGTGATTGATGTCAAACGCATAAATGATCGAATTATGCTGATTAAACTGATGATAGGTGAGACAATCTTCACAGCAATATCAGTGTATGCACCACAATGTGGCTTGAGTGAAGAAGTCAAGGATGAATTCTATGACAGTCTCATTGCAGTCACTGGTAAGCTGGCAGAGAAAGAAATTGTTGCTATTGCAGGTGATCTAAATGGCCATGTTGGAAGAACAGCATCTGGGTTTGAGGGAGTCCATGGAGGAAATGGATATGGTGACCGAAATAAGGAGGGTGAAAGAATTCTAGAGTTTGGACTTGCCATGGATATGTTGGTGGCGAATACTATTTTTAAGAAAAGGGATAGCCATCTGGTAACCTATGAGTCTGGGACAGCTATGACTCAAGTGGACTACATTTTGGTAAAGACAAAAGACAGGAAGTATTTGCTAGATGTAAAAGTGATACCCGGTGAAGAATTTGTGACCCAGCATAAGCCAGTAATTTGTGACTTCAGGATTAAGAAAGTACATAAAGTGAAAAGAAAGTATATCCCAAGGAGAAAGGTGTGGAGACTAAATGATGGACAAGTAAAGCAGGCCTTTGAAGATCAAGTGAATGGAATTGTGGGAGCTAGTCCAGGAAAAGACCTACGAAGTGTAGAAGAGCAATGGGAGAAGATCAAGGATACACTTTTAAAAGCCACAGACCAAGTCTGTGGCTGGACAAAAGGGCCTCCACGTCATAGAGTGACATGGTGGTGGAATACTTCTGTTGAAAATTATGTGAAAGAGAAGAGAAGGCTGTGGAGTCAATGGAAAAAGGGGTTAGTTAACAAAGAAAGGTATCTGGAGGCCAAGAGAGTAGCTAGGCAAGCAATCTACAAAGCAAAGATGGATGCCGAGAAAAGAAGGTTTCCAGACATAATGTGTAGAGATGACCAGAAGAATGAAGTATTCAAGATAGCTAAGCAGATGATCAAGACTAATCAGGATATCATTGGAGAAAAGTGTATCAGGAATGATGATGGAGAACTTGCAACAAGTGAACTTGAAAAGAAGAATGCCTGGAAGTGCTATTATGAGAGATTGTTGAACACAGAGTTTTCTTGGGATAGAGAAAATCTTGGAAAGGTAGAAACAGTATCTGGACCAGCCATTTTCATTGAGAAAGAAATGGTGAGGGAAGCTGTAAAGAAAATGAAGAAAGGCAAAGCAGCTGGTCCTTCAGGAATTGTGGCAGAGATGGTCAAAGCTGCAGGTGAAAGAAGTATAGAGATGATCACTGATCTAACAAATCAGATCATAAGAGATGGTGTCATTCCTGAGGACTGGGAAATAAGTACAATTATCAATTGTTACAAAGGAAAAGGAGAAGCTCTAGAAAGAGATAATTACAGAGGATTAAAGTTAATGGACCAAGTCCTGAAAGTTGTTGAAAGAGTTATGGAAAAACAAATTAGAATTGAAATAAACATTGATGACATGCAATTTGGTTTTATGCCTGGACGAGGAACTATTGATGCCATTTTTATCCTTAGACAAATGCAAGAGAAGTACCTTGGGAAAAACAAGAAGCTGTACTTTGCCTTTGTGGATTTGGAAAAAGCCTTTGACAGAGTGCCAAGAGAAGTTGTTTGGTGGGCTTTACGGAAACTAGGAGTAAGTGAATGGCTGATTAAGGTTGTTCAGGCAATGTACAGAAATGCTAAAAGTCGGGTAAGGGTCAACAGTTCCTATACTGAGAGTTTTGGTGTGGGTGTTGGAGTTCATCAGGGATCTGTAATAAGTCCACTGCTTTTTATTTGTGTTTTGGAAGCACTGTCAAGAGAGTTTCGAAAGGGTTGCCCAGAGGAATTGCTATATGCAGATGACCTGGTTCTCTCCAGTGAGACATTGGATGGTCTACTTGCTAAGTTAGAGACTTGGAAGAAGGGTTTGGAAGGTAAAGGTTTGAGAGTGAACATGGGCAAGACAAAAGTGATGGTCAGTGGTTGCAATTTAGGAAAGCCATTGGAGAGAGGAAAGTTTCCCTGTTCAGTCTGTGAGGAGGGAGTTGGGAGCAACTCAATCTATTGTGGTATTTGCAAGCACTGGGTACATAAACTTTTTGTTAAGAATTATACCTTTAAATACATGTTAATCTTATTCCTATAATTTTATTAATATTTACTGACATTTTGATTTTGTTTTCCATTTTTAGAATTATACAGCTACACAGAAGAAGAGGAATTTATTGTTAATGCGGAATCTTTTTATGAAGATTTTACCAAATTTGGTAAGGGACATTTCAGAAAAATAAGAAAGTAACCAATTAATAAAATTTGTCAAATAAAGTAATACCTGACGTGATGAACTGATAAGAAGTAGGAATATGTTCTAAACACATATCTGATCTATTTCTTTCTAGTGAAAACTGTTGCCAACTGCATTTTGTAACACAAATTATTCAATTTTATTTGTCTGTTCTTCTCCCAAAGATGAATATATGTTGGCAGTACTTGGAGTGTGCTTCATAAAGAAAATTAATTAATTTTTTTTGGAAATATTTCCTGGAAAAGTTTTATACAGATCCAAAACAAGTTTTTGATTAATTAGTATGTCTCAGGGGCCACATTAGCTAAGAAGACCCAAACCCAAATATTATGGTTGATCCAATTTGCTTGTAAAAATGCTGCCATATGATGGACATAATCATTAAACTTTATAACAGAGAATTGTGATATCCAATACTACCAACAACTGTCATTGTAAGATCAACTCATTGCCAATGTTGTATCCATAATATGTTAATACCTGGAGAAATTTGCTGCATCAAAAAGCCAAAGTTACCCAAGAGAAAAAACTCTGTAGTCTTTGGATACTAAAAACTAACTGTCTAAATTACAAATCTTACAGATATTTGGTATAGTTACTTCACAATAACATATTTCACAATGCTTTAAATCACACTGAATTATTAGAGCTTAAGACTTAGACTGAATTAAATGACTGAAAGGTGATAAAATGACTATCTTTGAAACGCAATGAGATTCAAAGCAAAATAGACTAGCTGGCAGTAACTTTTTCTGGCAGTAACTTTTTCTGGTAGTACTTTTTCAGGGTCGAAGATTCACCAGTTTTAGTTGCAATGCAACACATTTTCTCTGTGAAGGTACATGGAAAGAAAATTGATAAAAAAGGGAAAAGGTGGGAATGAACTGATACTTGTTGCAGATAACATATTTTCGTTAAATTGTATCCATTTTTCTTTACAGAGTCAGGAAAATGGATAGACCTATATGACTCCAGAAGAAAAGAGTATATTCATTTTCTAGTAAACAAATTAGAAGTTGTATCACCTAGAGAAAGAAAAGATACAGCAAGAGCATTCTTGTATTTGGCACAAGGTATACATTCATACTTCTGTATCATTGTTGATAACATGAATATATAGAAATTTGTTGCTGCGGTCCTTGAGAATTTGCTTTACAACCAATATGTAAAGCATGTTTTTTATTGCTGATAAGTGAATAACTTTTTCCCCTCATTGTAAGCGTTAAGCTGTCACTTACCTTCGTAAATAGGAACTTACATAAACACTGAAAGGAAAAACAAATAAAGTATACTATAAAATTTACTTTTGAAACAAAAACTTCAAAATGACCAGAGAGAAAGAGAGAGAGAGAGAGAGAGAGAGAGAGAGACAGAGAGAGAGAGAGAGAGACAGAGAGAGACAGAGAGAGACAGACAGACAGACAGACAGAGAGAGACAGACAGACAGACAGACAGAGACAGACAGACAGACAGACAGACAGACAGAGACAGAGACACAGAGATAGAGATAGAGATAGAGAGACAGACAGTATTTTTACATAAAGAGAGCAGAAATTGTGTTAGTGTCAGATTATGGAAGGAGATATTATATGCTTATGTGAAATGTTGATCTGTACACTTGCCCAAATGAGCTTATCAATCTGATATTTTCATAAAATAAGAAAAGAAAAGACCATCTGAGACCCCATCAGTTTCATTTGAGTTCACTGGTTCAAATCCAAGTTGGTGCAAAGATAATTTTCACTTTTCTGCTGTTCCAAATCATCTCCATCTATATTTGATCAGATATTTTTGTGACAGATTATTGTTTTTTAATGGAACATAATAGACACAATATTGATATCTAGCCCAATCACGCAGAAAAGCAGTTGTATCCACCTTTCTTATTTTAACTTGAGAATTTACTGTTTTATTTGACTGAGCATATTTTCATAGGTTATTTTATAAGGTTTTTTTTCGTACAGTCCAAAATGATACTTAAAGGTGTGTAGTTACTTTGTTTGAGTTAAAAAAGTGGCGGATTGAAAAGGAAATAAAGAATGTATAGTCAAGAGATTATATCCAAAGGGTATGTTTTACATCAAACTTATACCTGTCAAAATCATAGGAGAGAGTGAATGGAGTAAAGAGCAAAGGTTTGCAGAATCCAGCAGTCCTGGGAAGGAACTTTTACCGTGGAATTCCCAAAATCTTGTAAAGGCTCAGAAAATGTAGTAGATATTGGCTTGATAAGAAGAGAAGGAATCATTCCAGCCAATTCAAGTAAGGTTTACACAGTTTGAAATGCATCTTTTTACCTAAATGTGTGGTCTATATTCAGGCATTTAACTGATGCCTATAAAATAGACTCAGTAAATCTTGCTCTTAAATTTGGTGGTAGACTCTCATTTGACAGACACTATTATCGGATATATTGACAATGAAATTACATGAATATCTCGCATTGCTAGCATCTCCTTAGTCTCTCCACACTGATTAAAAAAGGTGTACTATTATCATGATTTGATTGTTTTTGTCTCAAAAACATTTCTGTTTTGTTCTCCAACAAAAGACTTGGATATACTATATCCCCATCCTCAATGCCCATTACGATAACTCAGATATAAACTGAGGTTGCATTTAATTCAACTTAGAAAGTTTCGATTGCATTCAAAGAAAACCTTATTGTTTCAGGTGTTTTTCAGGAATGTGATGGTGTTGACGAAAACATGTCCATGGTAAGTTCTTTTCAGAAATTTAGTGAAGTTGGTGGAGGCTGTGACGTTGAGAATAGCATTAAAGATGCGCGGGGGGTGGGTCATATTTTAATGCTTCCTAATTAGTGTTGACTTAGCTGCTTACTTATTTGTCAAGGGAGGGATACTTGCTTTACAAGACGTAAGTAAAGTATATTTAATCAAGGAATGCAGATTTTATGGTTTTTTGACAAGCCAATGCTTATTACCTAATTTTAAGTATCGCCTGGGTGTATGACAGTCGTTTTATAGTAAGACCCCGTGTCATTTGAATTTGTACATAATATTGTGGATGTCCTTTGGAATTAATAGCAGCAGAAAGTGAAATGAAGGTCCGATATGACGGGAAGGTGGCACTCTTATCATTGGTGGCAGTTCTAATTGAGCTTCCTAAGTTAACACAGCTTAACAATATTTTGTGCACAAATACCCTGCCCCCTCTGTTGTTCAGTTAATTGTTTTGAATTTTCTGTATTATTCTCTCTCGCCCTTTCTATTGCTTCTTTTGTTTTCTTGCGTGCACCCCAGATTTTTATGTTATTTAATTTCAGATCCGTCGGTTGTTGTTTATTCTTTTTTGTCAGGTAGTATCATTAGTTATGTTGATACTGACATACTACAATATATGCTATTATACTTTATAATCACCTATTTACATATCGACTTTTCTCTGTATTTTACAGATAATTAGAAACGTCCAATTATTGCATGAATGTGGAATTTTTCCAGTTATTCAACAGCTATTAATTATGGAAACAGAGTAAGTAATATGTTGGCTCGTATGTGCTTTTTATAGCTTTTTGTATATGATACATAAGCATTTGTATGGAATTTTTTAATTTTTAATAATCATTGATCTTTTTTTGTACATTTTTCTGTAGGTATCCATTGAAGAATAAGTACAGTATACGTAGATCTTGTATTTATGTTTCGGTTAAGTGCAATGTTGAAGAGTGTTCTAGATAACTATAATGATTTTTCTTGAACGCAACAGTGCCTGTTTAGCTTATAATTTTTTTTATCTAAGTCCTGAGCGATATACTGCAAGGTTTAAAATCCAGAAATACTTTCATTGTATCTATTAATACATATCCTAAAAAATATCACAACAGCAGCAATAGACAAGACGAACGTGATATCCATAGCCAGTTATAGGTATTATGATGAAACAGTAATGGGAAAAATGAGTTGCACCCAAATTGACTCGAACTAATGCCTGGGCCACATGTGATTGTATGTTCTACCAAACAAACTCTCGGCGTTTCTTTTTAAGGGTATCATTTTTACCACTTAGGCGGCGGCTTACATTATGCAACACTGCCCTGCCTCCAGATGCTATTTCTTTGGGCATCCATGCAAATATTGCCATTCAGGACTAAGCCTCTACAAAACTATACCCATATATAATATATATATAATATATATATAATATATATATATATATATATATAATTTTGAAAATAAATGTCTGTATTTAATTCAATAATGATAAAACTGTTTATTTTGCCACCCGTAAAGAATTTCCAGGTTATTCGTAATTTACAAAAGGATTTTTAACTGTATTCGTTTTTCAGGTAACATACAAGACGTATTATAAACCTAGTAAATGGGTGATAATAGCAGTATGATATAGTCATAACGACACTTCTTACTTTGAAGACTTCCTTTTTTTAGGAACTCTGAATCTACCAAGACTGGTGGAGAAAAGTCATCGGTCTCAATAACCGACAGCGAGGACCTAAGGTATACAAAGTGCCCTATTTAGTCGTTGACATCTCAAGATAAAATATGTTTATTACTTTCTCTATTAGCATGTAATTCAACCGTTACTTATGTTTAAATGGAAGATCAATCTGCATAAATTCTGTTTTCAGTTTTAAGAGCAGCAGGTAAAAAAGCAGTGGCACTAGTGTAGGTATCTGCCATACCTACTACTCTCTAGGAGCTGCACTTACAACTAGAGCCTTTTTGTACCCTAAACTGATTGACCATCATGACATATCATTTTATCCCATACTTGCTTTTACTTCAATTTTGCTAGGTTTTTTTTCAGTGGATTAGTTTTTTTATTTTATTCATATTTTTACTTGACATTTTTCGTAAGCGTTTTAACTTGTTACTCCATTGTCATTGTTGCTCCAGTTGCTATCACTACTCTTGTTAAAAGGCCCTTACCTGAGATTAAGACCTGTCACTCCTAGCCCTGAGAAAGCCTCAGGCGTTTTCCTTTTGCACCACAAAGGATTTTCATAAAACTATTCTAGTATTTGTATTGAGCAATAAGTGACCTAATTTCCAGATCTATTTTGTTTCAGGAAAATAGTAATCCTATGAGTAAATTGACCATTTTTCTGGTGCTACCCCAGTTTTTTACAATGCCCTCTAGCTTTCTTCT
The DNA here is from genome assembly GCA_003991215.1 of Morbakka virulenta. Lineage (NCBI taxonomy): Eukaryota > Metazoa > Cnidaria > Cubozoa > Carybdeida > Carukiidae > Morbakka > Morbakka virulenta. The sequence goes on along the minus strand of RDPX01000006.1, from coordinate 4,676,074 downwards.
CATTCATGCACAGACAGCGCCCTTTTCGATGTTGTACCAATGAATACCTTTTTTGCACCACTAATGCCTGGCCTTTCTTTCTTTACAAGAATTTCATTTTAAACAAGAAAAAAATTTTTTTACCGTTTTCTGTAAACAATACAATATTACAAGGAGATCTACTTGGTGATTAGCCCAGTTGCTTTATTTTTATCCATAACTTCTTGTTACGCTCTTCTTTGCTGTGTTTTTTAAAGGAATAAACTTAATACTTTTATTATTCCCCCGTAGGATTTACATAAACATCTTGTACACTATGATTGAGGCAATTAGAATTGATCCAGATCCAACAGATGAAGTTGTACGGATTAGGGAAAATTTAAAAAATGACATAGGTATTCCTTTCGGTTCTGCTTTGAATTATACTGCCCGTTTGTATGACTCTCATTCGCCAGTAAGTAAATAAGAAAACTGTGATAAATAGCAAAACAGAAAATGTTTTTGACATTTAAAGTTGTTTATTTTAGATGAGTGAGAAAAATAAGTACATTGAAATGTGGCAAAGTAGAATCTCTAATTAAAGTTTCAACGCATAGAAATGTAATGACAATGATTACAAAAAGTATAAACAGCGTTGACATGTGTCACTGTATTCTAGTTTTGATATCTGTGACCACGAGATAGTGCCTTCTTTCAAGTCATGCATGCAGAATGAACCATCTGGTGTCCTAAGGGTCTAGCTGTGCTTGCGAATACGCTCAATGGCATGGACGTTTACACATTAATACAACGCTGATCCCATTGCACCTATCATTTGCAAGAAATTGCTTATGGCACTGCAGGAAATTCGGAGCAATTCAGATGGACATCGGCTCATAATAAAGGCTTTGCTACCTTGGCTTGATTCATTGTATGAGGATGTTTTGATGAAAGTGAGTATTACGCACTCTCCGTCGTCGATCAAACCAATGAGTGTTCCTTAGTGTTTTTGCTTATTTTATGTAACAGGAAGGGTCCTGTCATAAGAGTGCATTTGCCTAATACACTACAACTTGAATAACCACACCGCAATACTAAAAAATTCTGAAACCATATGCGGAATTGGCAATTTTGAGAAACGCCTTAAAATTTTATTTACCATTCCATTAGACCTCAGGTAGATGCATTTTTAGGTGTATCAGCAGGTTTATAAGTTTAACAGTAATACATAATATATATTATACTGTATGTAATATATGATAATGAATGCCTGCCTGTATTTCTGTCATTGTGCGTCTGTCCGTGTGTCTGGAATTATGTGCCTGTATGTGCCTAGTTTTATTTCATGGTCTAAAAGAGATTTATTTTGGTGCTTTATAAGTTAAAAGTGGAATTATGTATTCATTATTAATACCAGCTTTGTTATATGTGTGTTTGCCTATGGCCAAGTACTAAATGTTTATCTGCTTTCTATCCCCAAATGACGAAATGTATATCTTTGCCAATATCACTTACCAATTTTAATTATTTTATATTTGTGGCCATTCAATTCAATGGTGTTGTAGCCTGTTGCTACAACAAATGACTTAGGTTTAAATGGGATACACTTATTGGCCTATTCTATGGACTGATGTTCTTGTTAATACTAAATCGTTACTTCTAATGGATCTATTTTTTTCTTTGATTTTTGTTCTTTTTCAGGTGGATCAACAAAGGTGGAAGACAAGCCTCCATTTGCTCTTTCACTCTTTGACATGGTTTTCAAGTTTTGTGCAGGAAGCTGCCCCCATTTTCCAATTAAAAAAGTTCTTTTGTTGTTGTGGAAAGTGGTCATTGTAAGTAACCTCTTGTTTCCCTTGCTTCTGTGAATTTGGGGAAAAATTTATACCGAGTATTGATTGTTAAACTGATTTTAATGGGTGAATATAGGTTTCCTACTTAGGCATATTTATTACTTATTATTGATGAGCTTTTTTTAAAAAAAACCCGATTCATACAGAAGGCTACAACACTGCAACCTCGTTGCCTGAAACGAATAACCAGAATTTACTACAGTCTGAATCTAACCATTAGCCGCCACCCAGACAAGTGAGAATAAATATTTCTTCTATGGAAATTCTAAACACTTCCGCATGAAATCCCCTGCTGGTGACGCTGTTTGTAATAAATGTCAGGGAAGGGGGCATTTTGTAAAAGTTTGTCGAGGGAAACCAGCAAGAACAAAGGAAGTTTCGGCTGCTCACAGGTCACCCACACTTGCACTCGTTGGAAGCTCAGCAGCGCTTAAAAAGTCATCTGCCACCGTTGTAGCTGATAGTGACTGGAAGGTCCAAGCCTTCTTTGGTAGTGGAAGCAGTGAAAGCTGCATCCATCCAAATTAGATTCAAGCGTCTGCTATATCTGTTCATCTATCACAGTATCTGTGGCTATATCAGCACTGCATACAAAGGTGTAGGGTTTCTGGACTGTGGATCTTAACTTCTAAGGGCAAGTCTATAAGGATATTGCCCGGGCTATGTTCTGACCTTATTTTCATCGATTTCTAAACCCAACATGACAGTGTTACATTCAAGTACAGAGATACAGGACCCTGCGTGTCGGTGTGCAGCTCAGCTACACTGAATAAAGATTTACGTTTTCATTTGGAAGCCTCGCAGCTGATTGTCATCTAATTGTTACTAAATCCAGACGTTACAGCAAAGAAGATATAATATTCATTAGTGTAGAAGTGAACAGTCTACTAAAAGAAGGTGTTATTGAACCCCCCCCCCCCCAGTGGCACCATGGCTTGCTCAAGCAATGGTCACAAATTATGAGAACCTTAACAGACGTTTATTCCCAAACAACCAATAGATTCACTCAGTTTGGTGCATTTCCTTTACCCCGAATCAATCGAATTCATTGTTAACGAAACTGCATAGTTTCGTTAACAATGAATTTTCGCTACCTTAGATCTTCAAAGTGCATACCACCAGATGCCACTGAAAGATGAAGACAAAGCATTTTCTGCCTTTGAAGCTAAAGGGGGACCTAATCAATTCACCTGTTTACCTTTTTGACTTACCAATGGTGTTACATGCTTCCAAAGAGAAATGGTGCAGTTTGTCGAAAAGCACAATCTTAAAGGAGTTTTTCCCTAGCATGACAACATACCAACTGTAGTAAATATCAAGAAGATCGTTATGCCAACCTCAAGAGCTTCTTGGAAGCTACTCGAGAAGTTAACCTTTAATTTAATGACAACAAAAGTGTGTTCTCTACAAAATACCTTGCTTTACATGATTATGTTATCGAAGGTGGCAAGATATACCCTGACACTGAAAGGTTACGCCCCTTAAATAATCTTTCCCTTCCAAACACTACAAAGTCTGTGAACAGATCTTTGGGGCGCTTCTCTTATTATTCACAACAGGTGCCAATCTTCTATGACAGAATTAAACTCATCACCATCTATAAGTAATTTCCATTGTCATCGGAACCTGGTCAAGTAATGTAACCTTGGGAGTTACTCTAAAGCAGGTTAAGGAGGTCTTTAGCATTCTTTTCATGCACTTTACAATGAAGTGACTTAAAACCCTTGTTCACAAAAAATCACAAGCAATCGTTGAAGCCTTAAGACATAGTCATCATCGTCTTACTGAACATCGTTTCCTGCTTAAACTAACCAAAAGTCCGTTTTTTTTTAGGTTCAGCCAGGCGTCATAGAGGCGAGATTAAAAATGACAAGATAATTCGCGGGAGGATCAAACTTACTTAGTTGCTACAACTTTCATATTATCTACAAACCAGCAAATGAGAACATTCCACTAGAAGTCTTTTCTCAAGCTACTTGTGCTGCGTCACCAGGCTTTGGTATTTTTTTCATAGATTAAGTAATTTACCATTTTCCTTAGTAGTAGAATTAAAAAGACAGTCAACTGTGTGGTATTTGCTGTGAGAGTAAACCTAAGTTCTACCGACCAGAAGAGAGTCACCTAATTAAAACGACACAGGCATTTTAAAAGTTAAATATCGATTTCAAGCGGCTACTACCATGTAACAACAAGAATAAGTTTTTTAATGTCATTGATGAATATTCTAGATTCTCGTTTACCTTTCCGTGTCCAGATATATCAACCCGGACTCTAATTAAGAGTCGTACTACATTGTTTTCTCTTTTTTACATGCTGGCCTATGTGCACTCAGATAGAGAATCTTTGTTCATGAGTCAAGAGGTAAGAAAGTTTTTGATCAGCTAAGATGTTGCCATGAGTAGGACCACAAGCAACAATCCTGCAGCCAATGGTCAACTCGAGAGGTATAACGGTACAATTTTGAAAGCTCCTACTCTGTGCTAAAAGTCCAAGACTCTTCCAAATGAATACTGGCCGGGAGTTTTTCCTGAAGTATTCACTCTGTGCTCTCTCCCTTGTGTACTGCTACCAATGGAACACCTCGGGAACGTTTACTGTTCGTTTACCGTTCCTCAAAAGGCAGCTCCATTCCTTCATAGATGACTGCCTCTTGTCCTTTTTATATCAAATGTAATGTGAGAAACAATAAAATGGATCCTACAGTGGATGAGGCTGACTTGCTTCAGACAAACCAACTTTATGCCCACATCTGCTTTATGGATAATTCGGGGGGCAACATTATCTTAAAGTAGCCTTGCTCCTCGTGGCCAGTCGACTGAAATTGTTACTTACAATAAATGATCCACCTCCTGCTTCTATGACAAGTGATCCTGATAAAGAACTTAACAAAGATGATACTGATATGAAACCATCCTTAAAGAGGAACAGGCCTCCGTACTCGTAAGGTGCTCCAGGCTTGCTGGTCACCCTATTGATATACTCGATCTTTAGAAGGAGGTGAACATACTGATAACAACAGAACTGATATTTAAAAATGTTTGTTGTTATTTGATAGTTAAGATAGTTACTTCATTACTACATTGAATATTATTTACGAAGTTTTTATCTAGCAATATGTCCAATCGCCTAAGATATTCGAACTGAGTTTTGAATTCAGTTTTTACAGAGGGAAAAGGCTTCTGTGCTTAACACGAAGAGTACAAGTGGTAGGTATTGTTAGCTCTTAACGGCCGAACGCGTCTTCAAAAGGATTACTAAATAGAACACAGTATATTTGGAAGAGGCTTTTTATTAGAGGCACAATTTAGACTGCTTGTGATAAAGTGGCTAACTTACTTTAAGTCTACTACTTAAGTACCCAGACACTGAAATATAAACCGTCATGTGCCACATAATAATNTACTTCATTACTACATTGAATATTATTTCGATTACCATATTTAAGTTCTTCGCTACGAAGTTTTTATCTAGCAATATGTTTAATCGCCTAAGATATTCGAACTGAGTTTTGAATTCAGTTTTTACAGAGGGAAATGGCTTCTGTGCTTAACACGAAGAGTACAAGTGGTAGGTATTGTTAGCTCTTAACGGCCGAACGCGTCTTCAAAAGGATTACTAAATAGAACACAGTATATTTGGAAGAGGCTTTTTATTAGAGGCACAATTTAGACTGCTTGTGATAAAGTGGCTAACTTACTTTAAGTCTACTACTTAAGTACCCAGACACTGAAATATAAACCGTCATGTGCCCCATAATAATGTCTCCCTTTTGAAAGATTGCTGTCGTTTTCTGAGCATTTGCAAAAATGGGTGATTTACACATTCTTCATGAAAATAACAAAGTGTTAAAAAAGTAACTGCTTTTTAAGTATTTTTTCCACTTCAGCTAACACTTGGTGGATTTCAAGAGCTCCAAAACATTAAGTTTGAAGCACGAAAGGCAGCTGGCTTGCCTGGCTCTTTTGAGGAACAAACTAAAGATGCAGTGGAACACGGTCCGCCACGTTATCGATTGACGCCAGCCTCTCCTGATGAACAGGAAGTTCAGCTTCAATTGGAGGGGAAAAGAAGTGTAAACAGTGATATCTCACATCATTATTTAGAGAAGTTGTTGTTACTTAGACCTAAAGTAAGGTACGTGCTGTACTTATGAATCAAGTCGTGTTTTACATTCACCAACTTTTATTGCCCACATTTTTTGAAAATATTCTTTCATTGGTGCATTAACTATTTCTTTCAGCCTTAAATCATGGTACCATGTTACTGATGTAAGTGGAGAGTGGTTCTAAGGAGACCCACGCAATACATTCCACTTTTGGTTATAATTTTACTCAATAGACTCCATCTGACATTCACAAACTGATTGGAGATAATCTTAATTTTCTCCAAGTCCTTTCAGACGGTTGCGGAATATTTTGTCTCCGTAACAGCAATCACTTCGAAATCGGAGACCAGGCCTGAAACGAAGCTTGCCCCGAAGGTGTTTTTTCAATTTACTAGAAGGTAATGCCGATTTCTTAAGAATAGGGTGGGTGGTTCTAAATGTCTAATTAAAATGGGAGTTTTTGTAACCTTAGGCTAATCTTGTTTTTGTTAGAAGTATGCCATCCAAATTAGCGTATAAAATGCAATAGGGAAGTTTCACCGGTAATGGGACTGAATCGCAGAAGTTTTTCCTGTTTTAACTGTATTGTTTAAAATTTAAAAGTCGAAAAACATAAGGAAAAATTCTTTTTACTTAGAGAGAAGTAAAATATTTGGTGTGCTAGTCAAAAGACTACAAAAAAACTCGAAAAACAAGAGGAAAATTTTTTTATTTTTCCATAGGGAAAAATCTAATAATTGAGATGCGAGTCAAAAATCTCCATGAGTAGCACAGAAAAGGGTTCGTTTGCACCTTAGGAGAAAGCTCTACTTAATTCTAGTTACTAGAAATTTAAGTTAGAGAACTGTTGTAGTTTTGTTTGAATCTTGAACACTGAAAGTGAGAGGGTAGATGGAGTATTATTCTAATTGTTAATAGGCTTAATTCATTTTTTGGAAAAGTTGCTTTCATATTTCTGTTTTCTTTTTTACTTTTTAGAGAAAAAGATGTACAACAGTTTTTACAATCATGCAGGGCCAAGTTCGTAGGGTATCAATTGCATAAGTACGTAAAAACAGCCAAAATATTGTCATTTGTTCTAACCAATTTGATTTGTAGCCCAACTGATACCTTCTCCATTGAATTTGAGTAAGCTTGCTGGAGTACTATTTTAGCATTTTACGCTCCTTCACAATGTATGGGAGGTGCAGTCAAAATAGGTGCCAAAATACTTTGGTTTGGCATATCGTGTATTGGACCTGTGATTTGCACTAAGATACGTTTTGAGAGATAGTTATATTGTCTTGGGAAATGCAATTTACATATATCATTGGGTCCATGGGTTGATAAATCATTTCATATTACACTGATTTGTACGTGACGCATAATAATAACAGTGTATGTAACACTGAAATATTTCTATCCTATATAAAGATTTTTAATATGTAAATACATAAGGTAATGAGTACTTTGAATGCAGAAAATTGCGCGAAGAGAAATTATGGCGAATAGTGCAGATTTACCAGAGGCCATGAACTTATGTCCTAGGTTTTTTCGTGTTCTTTTATTCTGTGTAGATAGTATTTTGTTATTGAACAAACGTTTATACGATACTAAGAAACGCTTGCTGTTGATTTTTATTCTGGACATGGTAATTAGGAAGTCATCTTCTTATTTTGTTAGGGATTCAGGATTTCGGCGGCGCCACGACCAGGAAAGAACTGACTTATTTGGTTCTATGTTAGATATGACTTCGATATTTTCACAGATTAGAGGCCAGAAAATAATGAATTGAGCTACTAAATAGAAAGCAGGGTGTTCAAGGAAAATACCATTGTACAGGCTATTGACATTTGAATTATCTTGAACTGAAAAAGAGAGAAAGACCTCAGACGCTTCTACTCATACAATCCAATGGCTTTTTCTTATCGTAAAGTTCCAAAGCTTCTGCACCCTTCGGGATCGAACTTTCTATTGTCAGTTTCCATATTCACCATTCATCAATAGTGCTCCATTTCAAAAATGGCTTTGAAGTCTTTCGTGTATTCCATCATTCTATCTTCATACTTTTTTTTCACAGTATATTCTTAGTACTTTTTATAGCCATTATACATAATAAGTATGATTGTGTCATAACGGAGTCATCGTCGTAATCGTCATCATTATGTCCCTTATCTGATCCAGACCCTGGGTGTCATTGTTCTCCACGACTCATAGTTGCAGATGCTTTTATCAGATGGCAAACTTTCAATGCGAGATTTGACCATTTTACTTGACTGCAGATTTAGTCCACCTCAGTTCCAATTCACCCTAGTTGTACGAGTGTTTGGTATTGTTATTGTGCATCACTTAACCAAAGATCTCAGCCTGTTGCTGGCCGATGGTGGCTTTTAGTACCAACTCAGATGCATGAGTTCTCATTCGTTTCTTAGGCAGTATATAGGATACGAAGTGCTTACTTGTATTAGACATCGATACGCCGGTGACAGATCTAAGGTTATTTAAACATAATTAAAGACAATGAGTTTTTTGCGGGGGTGATATCTATAAAAAAGGGGTATGGTTTTCTTACATTGCATATTTATAAGAGATTTTAATGCTGTGTGTGCATAATTGCATTAATAAGAATAGGTATGTGGCTGATACAGAGAATTTGTTTTTCTAATTTTGTAATTACGTTGTTCATGATGAAAGGTAGCTGGAAAATTAAAGATGTAATTTCCTATTGATTCACCACGATCGTGAATTTATTGAATTGGAAGTGGAAGCGAAAACATCCATATTTCTTAGAAGGCAAAATTTGAAACAAATATATTTTTCAAGAATGTAATGCCAGTTGCCTTATAATAATTATTCACAATAAAAATATATTTTTATTTACTATTTAAAGCGACAGTACATCAACGGCAGGTTTGCCACAGCCAATTGTTGAAGGATTACAGGTTCTCAGACGGGTAAGATTTATGCTGTTAACAATAACCCATTACTTACAATGATTTCCCGCCCAATTTACTTTTTGGTGGAAAAGTATCACATTAAGTTCTTGTAAAATTTTGTGAAGAACCATGGCCACGTATTCACCAATGAAAGGGGTTTTTTATCAAAAGCCAATATTGACCAAATTTCGCCGATACAAGTATTAAAATTTTAAGCTGATACGAAAATTAACTAACTAGTGAAATGTTCTTTATTTTGAACCAACTTTGACCAAATTGCACAACTAAAAGTATTATAATTTTAAGCTAATACTGACCAAATTTCAAGAGTAAAACTTCCTTAAACGTGCCTTAATAGTACGTAAAAACATTCAGGGTTTTTCTGCCATTGATTACTTTCATTTAGGACAAAATAACATTCGGTACATGGATTTAAAATTTACCTCCATAATGAAATATTTATGTAATTAAATCTCATATAGTCTTCAACACACACGATTGTTGAGCTTCGTGGTAAACTGAAATTAGTTTTGAAGGGAAGTTTTAAACTGTCCAGACAATTTTTCATCCCCCAGTATAGATAATTTTACGTGTTTTCACCGGTGAGTTGCTTGTAAAGTGGCGTTTTTTATCAAAAACGATTGGAAAGACCGGTTTTCTTATAAGTGAATATTGTGAATAAGTCAATTTTTGCTTAGAGAATGACGATGAAGATTATTTTTAGCATGTATGTAAGCGTAAAGAATGTCATTTGCTTTACAGAACATTGCGTCATTTCACCAACCTCGGGCGTTCCATTGGAAACAAATGAATTATAATTTACTTCATCATTTCGTTAACCTGATAGTTTACATTGGGGTATATTTTCAGAATTGCTTTTGTCGTTGAGTAACTTTCTTTAGGACAGAAATATTTGTCGGAAGTCCAAAAATACACATGAATACCTAACCTTACATATGGTGTTAAAAGCGGGGTATGTGGAAGAGGGAATAATTGAAAAAACGGGTGACAGTTTTTGCTGAGGAAACATATTTGCAATAGATTAAATGCAGAAATGGACTGCACCTAAAATTAAGAAAACTAACCACCCTCAACCATTGATACAAATCGTACCAATACCCATTCTTATCATGTACATTCGATATAGCTACAGGCATTGAAAAGAGGAAAAAACTAAAGGCCTAAAAAGAATCCTTGGATCTATATTATTTTACCAACTGTTTAAGAAGTTATTATGACTTCAAGTTCATATGCATGCCATTATTCAGCTGTTATACCGTGTATTAACCAGTTGCTAACAACGTTTTTTGGAAGACAATCTATCATTTGTAATGAGAACTTTGATAACCAACACTTCGTAGATTAATTAGATACTGCTCCATTGCTGTATTTTTAAGGAAGATTATATCATTATGATATTTTGTGGTACGTTGCCAGTAATAAGGCTCCGAGGTATAACTGTATTGTCTGTTGCTGACCGTGGTAACATTACTTGACCACTTTGGAGTCAACATAAAGTCCTGTTAATCATGTTTGATTCAACCGAAAACAAACTTATGGTTTTCGAATGGTTTACTCTATCAGGTTTTTTAAGAAGTGTGTTTTTCCAAGAGTATATTTTACGCGTAAGGTCGGAAATGCTGGAGACCATACTTTTCAAAGATGTCATGTGGTTTAACGTTTGTTCATTCACTGCAGCATTTAAGGAACGACCAAATACTACTAATTAATGATTAATTACTAATTAAGTTAATTTAGGATAATGCAGCGCAGTTAACTTTTAACAAATTATACATTATGATAATTGATATAAATATAACAATTATTGGAGCTTTTTCTTATGCTGACAAGGTGTATACTGTAATTGTGTACTTTCCAGTGCATTTTTGCCCTGAAAACCATTAAAAATAGATATATTAAGGGATTGGAAAAATATGCTTGGAGTTTGTACATGATGAACTATTGGAGTTTGAATATGATGCCTACAGAGAGGTAATAACCATTGGGTTTTTTTAAATTGTTCATTATGTTTAAGTTCATGAGACTACAGCTACTCAGCCGTAGCTATGTTTTCTCTTTTTAATTACTATAGCATGTTTACGTATCATTGGCGGAAATTCAAATCAAGAGAGAAGAGGACACAACAGATCGCCCCTTTAGCAAGGTGAGCTCATCATCACAACTGTCTTAGTCTAAAAATTGTTTAAAAATTAATTGTTAACAACACTAAAAAAGATTGGTGTTATTTTTTAAAGAAAAGTTTCATAAAATTGTGGCACAATTTAGTGGAAGATTAGGTTTCGAAAAATGTTTTGTTGTACGATGTAACGCCGATAGTTTCGGTTGTGGAACAGATGGCCATAGGAACCACAGTCATTCTTTTGAAACCATTTCAGTCTCACTTTTATTTACCACCTATTTTGTTTCAGAATTACAAAACGTTTACCTTCCGCAACAGTGAGGTTGTTGAAAATTTTGTTAAAAACCGGACAAGGCTGGGATGCTCTGCTACTTATTACTAGTGACTTCGTTGTAGGTTTGTACGCAGCGGAATGGAAAGGGTGTGGTGGAACATTATAGTTTTATGAAAAGACTAGTATCATTCTTTTAAAAGTTACCCCATAAACCGTTGTCATTTCGCCTTAAAATGAGATGTATTAAAAGTACTTTAGATTTAATCAAAATAGTCCAAAGAAACTAAATAAGAGATGTAATTTGCACGGAGCAGAGCTTGAATCTGTGCCTACAGCTTTCATGGTCACCTCCTTTAACTACTGAGCTATCGACACTACTTTCTCGATCCGGTAATGGTTTCATTCAATGCCTTTTTTGAAATATTAAATTATTTTTGTTGAACCATTTAACTGGTTATTGATCAACAGTAAAAAATTCTTCTGAAACTCTTGCCGAAGTTTAGATTTTGAAAGCTCAGCTATCTGGGCAGACAACATAGGATTTCATTTATCAACAAGAACGTATGCAAAGACACTTGGACTTTACCGGCAATTTGCTAGACTGATTGCAGCTTTACGACATTGAAATTGGATCAACACCTATATTCACCAAAACAGTTGACTTCCGAAACAGCCAAACTGCAAATTTGACACAGAGGAAAAGGGAACTGGTCTTTCTTTTAATTGTCATTTCTGATTTTCGTTTACAGGGTAAAGTAGAGTTACCGCAGACCAAGGCTGAACTTCTGTACAAAGCACTGCTTCCAAGTCTTCCTCAATATATGGTAAAAGCTTATTTATAGTTTTGTAGTGTATAGCGTGTATCTGGCCGTCATTGCACGTGGCTTAGGAAAGAGAGTAAACATTATGCATCTTTTTTGAAAAATCCTTTAGGCTGTGTGACGCGGCAGTTAAATGCTCCCCTAGCGTTGCACCCAAAGTCATTTTTGCCTTTCAAAAAACTAAGCTATGGTCTACAAAGGAGGCCTAGAATGCAACCTAATTTTGTATTTGTTTATGGATTTAAGTGCTGGCTCGGAGACTGTCCAGCCAAAGATTTGCTGGGTATATAAAACAAAATGTGCCTGGTACTCTGAGATAACTATGGCCTGATAAGATTGTTCGGCTACAGACCATTTACCAAATCATTTTTTGATGTTCGGTTGTACGCAGACATTTCTTGATAAATCTTGAATTTGATGGAAATTTGGAAAGTTTTTAACTTAAGAGCAATAAAATCGTCAGTGCACTAAATAATTTTTTTTAGAAATGGATACCCCTTTTCATGGATATAAAACTAGCTTATATCATGCGATTTTTATAGTATTACTTGTGAAAATAACATTTCAGAAATTATAAGGAAAAAGTGGAATCATAGCTTCCAAAAGTCATCAGATTAAGCATGTAACCCCCTTTGCTCAATTGGCAGCGCAGATTGTTGTGAAAACGTTTGGTCTCCGGTTTGAACACAGTTCGGTACAACTTAAATTTTCCATTATTTTAATTTTAAATAATCACATAAAATTTACAGGTTGTGTTCGTGGTTCATGACATTATCACACCATATATGTACAGTGTATCAAAATACCAAAATCGTATCTTTACCCATCGAAAATCTTCTTCTTCTTCTTCTTCTTTCGGCGTTTCCCTTTTCAGAAGTCGCCACAGCGAATTGACTTCTTCCACTTGAGTAGGTCACGTGCGTCTCTCTCGGTCACGCCCAGTTCCCTCATGTCTCTCCCCCCCCTTTTT
>RDPX01000006.1:4639975-4662255 GCA_003991215.1 Morbakka virulenta | reverse complement strand
TTCAATTCCGCAATTCCCAAGGTGTTTCCAGGCTTCTACTGGTATTTCATCTGGACCAACTGCTTTGCCGCTCTTCATTTTGCTAAGTGCCCTTTTAGTTTCCTCTTGTGTGATTGGTCTGATCTCTCTGGCCTGGACTGCTCCACTGTTTTCTCGGCCTTCCCTGGGGTTCTCAACATTCATTAGGTCTTCAAAATACTCCTTCCATCTCCCCAGGATTTCCGGTTCTGACATCAATACAACGCCATCTTCATCTTTCATCATCTTAACGTGTTGTATTTCCATCGAAAGTATGAGCTAGAAACGTATCTGTTTAAAATGACTGCAGATGAAGCCCCTAACCGTGACTGGTTTTCTTTAGGGGAAACACCATTATAAGTAACTTTAATGCCCAACACCTTCCTCTGATATTTTATTTTTGCGTGTTCATTTAACTTGAAATTTAAAGTATGGCTTTAGGCTTCAGGCGCAAGACCCTAGTTGTCTTCGACAACATTTTCATTTTCTGATTCGAAAGTCTGTAGGCGTTAAAATAGTTATAAGAAATAAACAAATATAATTGCACAATATATCTTAGAAAAAAATGGAAATAGAAAATAAGTCAGTAAATATTTCAGAGTAAAATAAAGACGTGTTTGTTGTATATCTTTATTAGCTGCAAAACTGTCTGTGATATCTGTGATACTTAACTTTTGTGCAAGGATTCTAAAGTTTTGGCGCTAGACCTTTTGCAACGAAAGGTGTTCGATTGTTTTTGATTTACGGTGTATTAGAGCCTCGTAGATATTGTTGAATTGCACAGCATTTGTTTATAGATTTTCTTTTGAGTGCTTTTAGGTAGTTCAATCTCTTATGGAAGCGGTATTAGGTTTACAAATATATGAATTCAATATACATCAATAGATAGTATGAGAGGATAGCATTTGGGTTTTAATATATTTGGTATTTAATGAAGTAGTATAGGATTGTATATATATGTTATATATGTATTCATTATATATATATATTATATATTTATATAATGTGTATGGGCGTGCATTGCAAGGTCATAGCATATACTGAGTTTGGCCTCAGTCAAACGGCTTCTGTCTGCCAGTGGCTGCAGCTGGCGTGCCTACTATTTCTCAGTCACTAGACAGGATACCAATTATCATTTTCTTATTTTACTGTAATAATTTTATCGAGAGCGAGGTGAACTATGAAGTAAAATAGGACTTATAATGCATTTTAGACTGTGGTTGCTACGAGCCCAGCGCTGCTGTCGTGGTCATCGTTACCAATGTGTGCCAAAACACCCGTTAAAATGAGCAATAGCAGTATTTATGAAATTACCCCAGCTGTTGTTAGTGAAAATAGAAACGAGAAGCTGAATTCCGTCGGAGAAGGCGCCTTTTCTGACTGTAAGTCTAGTATTCCGAATGTTACCACAATCATAACCCAAGAACTATGAAATGGCACTTTCAGTTTGGCAGCGATAGGGATACCAAAATACATTAAAAATAAGAATCATATTTATGAATAGATTGCAAGAAACATTTTATTTGACTTCTATAATATTATAATATGCAGACATTCTAAAAGCCTCAGGGAAATCACAACTAGTAAAAATCTAGAGTTGTTTGTTACAAATACATTAAAACTAAATTCTAGATAATAAAGCTTTCTTATAATTTGAACCATAAATAAATGGGTAGTTGACTGTCTTAGTTATGGTCTACTCGTGGTAAACTGCCTAGCAAATTTTTTGGTTTGAAATTGTTTTCATCTATTCCATTTTTTTAAACAGATTGCATTGCTGAAAATATTACTGGCCTCAGCACCGACTGCGAAAGCAAAAACTGATTCCATTAACATACTTGCCGATGTTCTTCCAGCGGAAATGCCGTAAGAAAGAAATAATTACGCTGATTAATGGCAAATCCGTTAATCCATTATATTTTGCTTGAATAATTAATTGAATATATGTTACATTATTATTATTACATTCGCAGGAACTCTCAGGAAGTAAACTCGAGTTGACAGATTTGTCAAGGGTCTCTAATGTTGAAACCAAACTGATAATCGTGTGTGTTCATGAAGGAGTAGCGTTAGGCTTTTGTCGGCCTGCGCTTCTTAGTATTCCTTTTAGGGTATTTTCCTTTGTTGTACTGGCGAGAATAACGGTTGGGTATCAGACATTACCCACAAAGAAGTCAGTAATGCTCAAACAAGGTAAGACACAGTGGACATTTTGCTCGGCAGGATAAACAGAATGTTCTCGATATTTCAACTCAATTCTCTTTAAAATGACAGTTTTTAAGTAACTGAAGCTCATATTACAATTGAAATGGCATATCCTTTGCGATTTTTTATGCATTCACACTTGAGAGAACATTTTTTAGAGTCAATGCAGGATATTATTGTTTCCGACAAATGTTTCTCTTGCATATTGAAGCTAGGTGGGGGTTTTTTGTTTTGATTGAAATATAGTTTTTTGTTATTGTTCCACTTCTTGCCCCACCAAAAATTCCTTTGCGTATTTCACAAACTACCAAACAGTTTTTTCAACCATAGTATTTATTTCAAACTTTGTAGGTTAATGTGTGATTGTAATACCAAAAAAGTTGCTTTTTGTGATTCATTCTCTTTTATATCTGTACATATATCCTAAGGTACCAACTTAACATTTACTTGAAGTGAACTGAAAACTTGTAATTATTAAGAAAATGAAATGCTGTAATATTTGTGAGAGAATAAATTATTTTTTTAGAACTACAGTTCTTCTGTCAATGCAGCTTGGTGTTGATGTTAACAGACACAAGGTAAGAGATACTGACTTGTAATCAAATGATGATCATCTTTATACTAATAAATTTTTGCATTTATATTATATATTCTCAATAATGAGTGTTTGTTTTTTGCATGTGGCCTCAAATAACGGATATATCATGACTTTTTATGTAATTGATAAAGCTATGGTGTTCTGAATGACATTCCGATTGTCACTGCAATCGTAGTCATTGAAAATATTGTGGATACTCCAATTTTCTAAAATCCTAGAGTCGTCGCTTTTGTGCATGTAAACAAATCGAGTAAAGGTTTTGAAGAAATAAAAAAAGACACTTAAGAAACATTTGTGCGCAAAAGTTGGTTTGAACCAGTGCCTGTAGGTTTCTTGGGCACATGTTCTACCACCTGGGCTATCAGGGCAACATTTTTAACTAGATCATTTTGCAACTATATACAGTGCTTCATTATCCCCCCGCGCTCCTGGTCCTATCGTTGGACATCTTACTCACATACTCGGATATGGAACTGAGGCTCAACCAGAGCAAGAAAAAATTTCAACAAGGCAGGAACAGCTGATTCTAAACAAACATGGGAAAAATAATTTTGACAGTAGTAATGAAAGAGAGTAAAAGATATGATTGCAAAATGCCCTGGCCGGGAGCGCCGATGATGGCTCAGTTGATAGGGCATATGACTATAAATGCAACAGGCATTGGTCTGAACCGATCCTGGTTCACACATTTTTCATTTTTCTCTATGTAAATAAGGCTTTCTTCGTCATCTGATTTTACATTACCATGCGCTGTTGCGTATATGGCCACAGCACAATCCTTCCAGTAGGATTTGCCTTGCACAAACCTTAGCTTGATTCCAGAACATCCGGCCTGCTTTTATACTTTCCGTTTGAACTCTTCGACACCAGGTTATTTTGCTGCCCCACTCTTCCGTCTATCACCAGGCTTCTGTGTAAGAGTTGTGACGCAGTGATGTTTTCTCTATCCCCGGCACGTGTTTATCTATCTGTATCATTAATTTGGAAGAAAGGATTGACAGTTTTACTAGGTGAACATCCAGCGCCCTACGTATCGAAGGTCCCAGTAGAATCGCGAATACCAAGACAAGTGGGCGTCTTAAGCGTAAGGGTTTATTCTTGACAAGTATACACAACTGATTTGTAATTTATGGAATTAGTTGGTTTATTAGTCCATTAGTGAAATTAGAAAGACATGCTTACATATGAACATTCATGAAGAGAAAGAATAAGAAAAGAAAGGAGAGAAAAAAGTGATAGATAACAGTTATTTCAGCAGTCGTAATTTTCAATGTTTTTTGTTTAAAAGGAAATAATGGTCAAGTCCATTTCTGCACTGATATTGCTGCTACTTAAACACTTTAAAGTCAACCATATTTATCAGGTAAGAGAAACTCATTTACCAAGATTCTGAAGCCCAATTTTAACTAATTTAGAGTGTCAAGCCCCTTGAATTATCTTTGATTGCAGTAAAGTATCAGCTGGCCACTCATTTAACCTCAATTCTCATATATAAAGTTCATATATGTATGTATATTCTGCATCACCGGTATTTTTACAGAACCTTTGTTTTCTGTTCACTGCAAAGAAATAAAGACGACACATCGTTGTAAATAAAAAAGCCATTAAGTACACCATCGGAGTACTCCCAGAATAGTATGCACTGTAACGCGCGAGCGTCCAGACTTGCACCCCAATAGCCTCTGGAGACCTTTTGGCAATTAAACATTTAGCACAATCCCGCACTCGTAATGCATATCACTCAAGGGACATATTTTGAAAAGTAAAATAATTTTACCACCCGCCGATTACTTCCTGTTCTCTAGTTATTTAGCCACATAATTTGCACATTGAAAGGTCCGCAGTATGTGAGATTATGGGCGTTTTTTACCTTTAATTTTGTTACTTCGCCTTAGATTTGACCAAAAAGTAATACGTGGAGCATTTTACGTGTACATCCTTAGTTATAAAACAGATGATAAGTGAACTATAAAAACTTGCTTGCAAAGTTGAAATTGAATAAACATATTTCAACTCTCACTTTTGCTTTGTAGTTTGAATTCGTCAGTCAACATCTGGTATTCGCAAACTGCATTCCCCTAGTTTTGAAATTTTTCAATCAGAACATAGCTGCGTATATTTCTGCAAAGAATACGTAAGTTTGATTGTGTTTGTTTATTTACAAGAGTATTGTTTTATACCCGTCGAATAATTAGTTACATTATGTTCTTTCTTTGTGGAAAAGATACATTAAATATATCCAGGTTGAAGAAGAAGCTCTTTTGTTGTTGTGTTGTTGTGTAAGCTGCTGGAGGCAGATTGGAAGGCCACCCCGGTGAGCTCGATCCGGCCTCGCGAAACGGGAAACAAGCCTCCCATCATCGCCAAAACAAGTGAATATTTATAGTCCACAGCAACGGCCCCCCAGTATGTATCTGTGACCAAGTGAGTAGGTTGCACCGGGAATAACTCTCTTAACTACAGGGGCGTCGAAGACGTAAATTTCCTGTTTGGTTTTTCATTGGTGAGATAGAGCCAATAGTTGTTATCCTACCACACAAGGTTTCCCAGGATTACTCCTGGGTGCCACCTATACACACCAACAAGGACGACACTGAAAAGCAACAGCAACCCACAAGTGAGGCAGATCGGTTTGGAAAGAAACCAGAAACAAAAAAATTTCACTTACCACCGGGAGCTGCATAAGTTCTAAAACATTCTCCAAATCGACGACGAACCATATTCGAAATCACATGAACGACGAGATCGATTTCTTCTTTGACAGAAACTGGTATTGTTGTCATTATCTGCGGGCACGTATTCCTCTTTCCAACAAATGGTTATTTTACTCGATACTGATATGTTTACAATTGAAGTCACTGATTTTGTCAAGAAGGTAAAAAGTAAGATAAAAATTGTTTCACCAGATAACTTTTCTCCTTGCTGCAAGAAGTGACTGAACAGGAGGCTTCAGTCTGTGTGGCTTTTATTAGATGGAAATTACAAAATAACAATTGGCAAAATCAATGTTATAATGTAGTTTCTAAATCTAGGCATGACCTGGACACTACATCATTACACATTAACCAATAAACAAGTAGAAGACCAACAATACAATAAAACAGAGAACATTAAACCAGACAATCAAAGCATGTGGAACTACGAGCGACATGACATAAAGGCATAAAAAAATAAGCACTATTTCCTGATTAAGGGATAATTATGGATTAGAATATGCACGGAAAATATGCGGGGTTATGTTGGTAAAAGTTGAAATCGAATAAAGAAATGCATATGAAAAAAGGTGAAGTAAATGCATAACAAAATAAATAAAAGAGGCGTGTATACTATGGATAGAGGGAACCGTTGTGGTCTGAGTGGGTAGAATTTATTTAACGACGAATGCAGTTACGCCTGATAAGATATAATATACTTAGGTGGAAAGTGAGGCAGTGATGATCACGTACAGTGTGGTAAACGACTCCGGATCCGAGGTAATGGTTGTGTCTTTGGTCAGGGATATTAAAGTAGTGGGGCAAACTTGTTTTAACAGGCCACATATTTTATATTAGTACAAATATATAGTTTTTTATGTTTATACTATATAATGGATATATAAATATTTATATATAAATTTATATATATTTAGTATTGTTATCTATCTTTTCGTCCCTCTATTACTCTCTTTCCTTCACAGTTCTAAACATTTAGTACTTTTTTGTCTTGTTTTGTTATTTAGTATTAAAAAACACCCCGCAGATCTTTACACTATGTTCTTACCTCGTAAAGTAGGCATACCGGACATTTCCATATAAAAACAGAAGGTCCATCGGATTTCTCTGAAAAAATGTAGCCCTATTTATGTTAAAAGATACATACGGTCTAGATCAAAACGCTACAACAGACAATGGGTATATTATCAAAATTCGATTCTCGGAGCGGACTTTGGAACTTAACATGACGTTAAAACAAACCAAAAGAAAGTGTATTCTTAAATTGCTTCTGTTATTCAGGTTTTGGAAAAATGTTATTGTTCATTAATTGATTCTATTTTTCCAATCACAGTGTCCAACAGCTTGATTTTCCACGTTGTATGCTGGAAGAGAGACATGAAATCACAGCAGAAAATTTGGTAAGTGGTTCTCCTTTTTTTCCGCTCACTTTTCACACAAACAGCTATAAAAGTCATCACTAGAGCCAACGTTTTTTGGGGTTTACTTTTTCAGTTCCTTTTTGTTTTTTACCTTTTTTTCTTAAATATAAAAATTAGAGTTATTCGATTAAAACTTGGAGATGTTGGGGTCAATTGTCATTTCTGTTGTTTTTGAGCCTTTCTTAAAAATATTTTTTTAATTTGACCATTTATCGTGCACATAGCTTAAGTGAGTTTATCTTGTAGTTCTGTACGGAAATGATAGTGCACCCATCGCTTCGTTGTATTATTTGGTCAAACCATTGAAAGCTTAGACCAACTGATGCCATGTCATCTTGGTGAAACGTCCATGCAAATATGATAGGGATATGATATAATCCATTAAGTTTTGGACCTGATATTTGCTTACTGAGTATATCAGGTTACGAGACACTTAATTTGTCATTTAGCAATTAAACACATGCTATTGAACTCATGCAAATTTTCTGTTACGTTCAAGAGATAGAAAGCATGCTTCTACTTGCTATACTTCATGTTTTTTAGGTAATATAATAGGATTTATATGTAATGCGAATACCTGATAGCTGTCTCTTTGATTTTGTTAGATTTCTTTTATAATCAAAATTTGAATATTTGAAATAGTAAAGGTATTAGTAATTATATAATAATAATAACAATATAATTACAATAGTGATAAAATAATAATAACAACAATAATAGCATACATTTGCAGGAAATGGGGTTCTTGCCCTGTCTAGCTAATGGTCCAAATGTCACATGCCCTTGCCCTCGTGGTTTCTGGCCTTCGTTGGCTGGATATATTAGCACGTACATGTTTTATCTTGGTGCCAAACTGGGCTATAGAAAATACCCTATAGAATAACATATGCTTGCTAGTTATTTGTTTGACCTTCAGCAGTTGAGAATGTCCTGTGAAAGAAGATGAAAAGTTGTCTTGATAATACTATTACTATTATTATGCTTATTATGATTATTCTTGGTATTTTCATATAGTCGTCTAAATGATACAGCACCGTTGAAGTGAGTATTACTTAACAATGCCAATGGTAATCAAAGTTGTCAAATAAGTTTTAAGAAATCCATTGGTATCACTTCAATTGGTTCAAAACGTTTTTGGACCATAGCCATGTAATGTTATCCGCCACAATGTAATTTTGTTTAGATTGTAATTAGTTTTGTTACATGGCACTGTAAAGCGGAACCTTTGTTAACTACTGTCCTGTTTTTTTCTGTTGTGAAGTATCAATTGTATTTCAGCGGGTAAAGTTTTGTACTTTTTTTACACTTTTTAGGAAGCTGGTAATGGAGAGAGTTATTGCTGGAGAAATTTATTCTCTTGTATTAACCTACTTAGAATCTTACAGAAGCTGACTAAGTGGAAACATTCACGCACTATGGTGAGCTGATGACTAGATACTTTGTAAAACTGTTTTGACTTTGTAATTGACTAGCCTGACTCAAAAGTTGAAAGTATGCGGATCATCGTATTGAGGAACAGCAGTAACATGGCCACCACCACTATCATCATAGTTATTTTCATTATATTACATTATTTTAATTGTCTACCGAAAATTGTTTATCCATTTTTTAACTGCTTATGATTTATTGCTCACATCAGTTTATCATCGTTATTACGGTGTTTCATTTATAGTTTTCTATTATGACCAACCTTATGTTTTGTACAGTGTTACTCGATGTAAGATTCACGATTCACCATGTACCCCAGTATATATTTGTTTTGGTGGAAGGGAAATGTCGGTATCCAAATATCAGCCCATTAGCCTCATACACCAACTGTCTGAAACGGAACTGATACAGAAAAAGAACATAAAACAACTGGAAGAACGTAGGTATCGTAAACTCTTTTCTTGATATGCATAGGCATTCTTCTTGATCTCAGTAGTATCATGTTTCTTTCAAAAGCTGCCCAGCCTAAGCCAATTCAGTTGGTAACAGCAGCAGTTCCATCATTTGTACATGACAACTTGTGTCCAAGGTAGACAGATTCTGCAACTCTTCTGCAACTCAATACTTCTTCTATCTATGGTTGGATTTTTACTTTGTTGATTCTTTTCAGTAGACATAAACTTTGTCATGCTGACGTTTACACACAGTCCCACTTCTCCTGTATATGGTGAGGGCATCAAAATAGATGAGCTGTTTATTGCTTCTATATCATCTGCATAACTCAGGTCAGATATTTTGTAACCGCCAATGGAAAAGCCAGAGTTACGATTCTCTTCTACTTTCAGCAAGACAGATGCAATGGCAACACAAAACAGTATTGGAAAAAGGGTGTCTCCCAGCTTCTCACCTTTAGGGATTCTTGCGTTCCTTGTGTTGGCTACACGAGTCCTTATTGCAGTTGAGTTGTGATATGTCTTCGTGAGGAGTGTTACGTACTTTTTGATAATGGCTGTACTTTCAAGTAGATTCCACAGCATGGACAGTTAGAAGCTATCAAAGGCTTTTGTGAAATCTATGAAAGGTATGAATACCCGATTATTGAACTCAATCGATTTTTCTGTAATCTGTTCCAAAGCTATTATTTGTTCTATTGTATTTCTTCCAGACTGATATGCTGCCTGTGAAGTGGAAAAGGCAGCATAAAGGTCTTCTTTAACTTTTGCTGCTATTATGCCCTTAAACAACTTGTAAACAGGGCTAAGCAGGCTATTAGGTTTATAGCAGGCTGTTTATACTTATGAAATAAGTAAGGAAATAAGGAGTAAACAGATATTCTGATTTTTTAATAGTGTTTACTACCTAATATCTTTGCTGAACATTGATGTCTTTTTTTATTTAACCCATACACTCTGCGACATACCATCTCGAGATTAATCATATTTTTGTTTGTTTATCGACATGTGGACAATCTTTTTATAGATGCTTGTGGTTTTCAAATCAGCACCTATCCTGAAAAGAGCTTTGAAAATCCAAGAAGAATTTCTTCAACTTTATGTTTTAAAGGTAGGTATAGATACTTCAGTCTAAAGTATATTTTTTGGTATGGTTATACCAACTCTGTGAAGACAACGTGAGCCAGCATACCTGTACCGCAAGAAACAGTATGTTGCGCAAACCTCCGGAAGGGAACCATGAAATTTGAACTGATTGTTAAAGTGCTGGTATTTTTAGCCCCGTAAAGACGACGAAATAAAAGATATGAATAAAAAGGGAAAAAGTGATGTGTTAATTTTATACTGACAAGTGAAATTTCTTCCTAAACACATATAGAATGGACCATGGTAAAATTAGATAATAGGCTGGTCTACTTGATAAATAGTTTGAATGCGCATTTGTAAAACTCTTAATTGTACTTGCGATGCGTAACTATCCTCACCTCTAGCGCTAAAGGACACTTATTTCTACATAGTGACCCTAAACAGAGCTTGCTTAAATTAGGACTAATAGTGATTTTGCGGTACCCCTTTCTCCATAATTCCTCCTTTTTTACCATTCATATTGCCTTTTATTATTTTACGTTAATCCTTTTTTGTGGTATTTCATTCTTCCTATCCAGCATTCCAATACGTTTTTCAGATTCCTTGCACATTACCACACAACATTACACATTTTGCCACTGGCTTCACATTAAACCTTTCACTTCACCCACCATTGCTTACCAAGTCTATATCCATTTTCGTATTGTTAAGCCTTGTGTTTTATTTTTATAATATTATGTGTTATTGTGATGTGGTAATCTGATGTTTTGCTTAAATTATATATCTTCAACTGCCTTCTTTATTTTAGTTTTGAAGTATCCAGCAGATTAAATTGAGGCGTCTTATACCCTCTTCCTCCAAAAGCTGAACTATACCTAGTGGAACAGTTCGTTTCATATTCTGTACTGTCATGGTCAGTTAATATCAGTTGCACCTGTGCATTCCACCAAGTGTTTTTTATGTACAAATATCGAAACATGCAATCTTGATTTGGCGTTATCAAAGTCTTATTATGTCTGTTAAGTTTTTGTTCGAATGTGGTTTTCTTTCTTGTCTCATAATGTACAGTAGCCTTGAATGTCTCTTAGGTTTTTAACTTTGCATGACCAGATGTACTCGAGAGATCAGCTTCTGACAAGGAGAGATTAAAAACCATTCGTCACCTAGAGGAGCAATTAATGCAACTAGACCTCCAAACAATGGATAGAGTTGCACTCATGTGCTGGGAAAAGTTCATAACCTGTAATAAGCAGCCCTTAGATTATTTTTTCTTCCTTGAAAAAATGAAAGGGAACAGGGACACAATTACGGAACATAAAGATGACCAAAAACATCGTTACTTGGGATTGGTATATTCAACTTCATGCGACTAGCTTCTACAAAACCTTCTATGCTTCTTCCTGAACCGAAAATTCACCGCAAGACGAATTGCTCTTTATACTCATGAAAACTCTGTCCGACGTCTTAGAGACATAATAAATGAGCCACTAACTCTATAAAATGCCGCAAGGTACTAAAAGCAATAAAACTATCTAAAACCCAGGCATCAAATGTTTTCCTGCCGAACTCTAAAACAGTTCTGAAATGCCATGATCCAGTCACTCATAGATGTTTTAAATTTTTGAATTAAGAGTGGGGCATTTTTCTGCGTCGATGAGCTTTGCTACTCCCGGCATAAAAGGTGGATTGCATGGATCTCGCCAACTGGAAAATCCTCTCCCCCTGTTTGCACCGTTAACCTGCTTAGGAAAAAAGGAAATATCTGGTCGAAACCAATTTGCGTCCGGATGTTGTACCTGTAAATTGCACTCTTTGTTTGTGTGTTCCTTTAAATATATATATACTCAAGCTACAGACAGTACTGTTTCGCCCTTCGTATCCATGAAAACGTCATATATATATATATATGTATGTGTGTGTGTGTGTGTGTGTGTGTGTGTGTGTGTGTGCGTGTGTATTACACGTTTGTGCTTGATGTTGTGATAATAAGAAAAGAGTGTTGACGTTTTCATGGATACCTGCATTAAATAAACCACTGGTCCTTGTTCCATGTGTTTAAGATCAGCAAGTGTACNGTGTGTTCCTTTAAATATATATATATGTATATATATATATACATACTCAAGCTACAGACAGTACTGTTTCGCCCTTCGTATCCATGAAAACGTCATATATATATATATATATATATATATGTGTGTGTGTGTGTGTGTGTGCGTGTGTATTACACGTTTGTGCTTGATGTTGTGATAATAAGAAAAGAGCGTTGACGTTTTCATGGATACCTGCATTAAATAAATCACTGGTCCTTGTTCCATGTGTTTAAGATCAGCAAGTGTACACTTGTTACAGATTTTTTTTCTAATCGAAACAGAGCGACCAAAAAATCAATTTCCAAAGCTGAAACCTTACGACAGACGTAAAATGATTTCGTCGATTTTGGGTCATCGAACACCCTTGCCATGACAAGCAGCTAATTATTTTTTTATATATTACATTATTTATACCATAACACAAAGAGTTTGCCATTTTTACTTTAGACTGCTGAAGACTCCTAGATAGGCGTCTTAAAGTATGAATTCAAAACCATATATTTGCTCCGATATTAACAGAGCGAACAGAAATATTTAATATGGAGAGCTGAAAACTTAAGCCAGACATCGAATGAACTCGTCGATTTTTGGCCATTAAACACCCTTGCTAAGGAGGCTAAGGAATCTTAGGAGAGAAGTCACTGTAGGCAAATTGTACATTGTAATGCAAGACCAGTAAAATATAACCTAAAAATGGCTTTGTGATGCTCAGTACTCCTAGAGAAACTAGGTCTTGGTAAATGTAAGCTCAACAAATATATGTGTTAGCGTGCATGTACTACAGTTATCAGAATGAAATGAAGTATGGATAAACAGTACGTTCCGGAAAACATCCCAAGAAATCTATTGTTTTAACTGCTGCTTTTGACTAGGACAGGGATCAAAGTTGAAGTTAAGAGAGGGTGGGTAGGAAAAGAAGGGGAGGTAAGGAGATAGGTGAGGAAAGGTGGGAGGAAAAGACAGACAAAGAGACAGAAAAAGTTTGGAGAAAGGGATACCTTAAACTTCTTAGTAATATATTTTGTAAGGGTAAGTATAATTTTACTTGTATATATACTTCATTTTTTGTATTCTATCTCTTCTCCATTCTTCTAGCTCCTTAAAACTCAAATAAAATACTTAGGTCGTAATTGGAGAAAAAGCAATATGAAAATGATGTCATTAATCTATCACAGAGTGAGGCATCGCTTGAACGATGACTGGGCGTTTGGAAATGGTAAGTGTGACGTTTATCATGCTTATGGTGACTAAAATCGTTTAATTTTTTATTTCGATTATTGTTTGTCGTTTTACTATACTTTCGCTATGCCATTTTTGGCTTTTCTACACTAAATGCAAGGAAACAACTAACACAGGTTTTTTTGGAGGTACCTGTATGTTCAGGTTTTTATGATACCATTTTTGTCGTGAAATGGTGTTTTAAGTGGTTCGTTTGAGTTGAGAATTAGTTGCAACATCATCTTGGAACCTGTTTGTGGTGACCTAGTTGATAAAGCAGATTACTCTGAAAGCTTTGTTCGGAACAATTTGCAATTTGCATATATTTTTCCTAACAGATCTTTTTTGCATTGGTGTTAAGGTTTTTTTATTATCACTCTGTGTGGTGATTTTCCCATACATCGATAGAGAAAGCAAACCTGAAAATGGCACTAACAAAATTGGATATTTTCCACACTAAGCAGTAACTTCAAAATTCCTTTACTTTTGTTTTCTAATATTTCACGCTGGCAAAACTTCTGATGACACATGAAAGGCTATGAAAAAACTGATTGCCGTTTTGTTATCAATCTTCCGATTGTGTGATGCACATTATATTTTGAAAATGTTGTTATGACTATCTTTTTACAAGACCTGGTTGAAAAGGCCGGAATCGGTTTTAAAACAAAGGGTTTCCGCGTATCGATATATAGCAGAAGTAAGTCATTAATCGACGAAGTCACTTTGTTTTGACCAAGCAAAAGCAACGTATTTTTTTAAACTTCTTTCGTTCTAGCAAACATAAAGGCCACTTTAGTGTAGAGGTTACTTTTTATTGTTATTTTTCTTTGTATTTTTAAAACCATTTTATGTATTGATTTACTTCCTCTTCCAATTCCATCTCCGAGAGCATGTATAGTAGTCTGCCACGTATGACTGATATGCGAAGTGGATGCAGTACTTCAAAGGATGTGGATGCGGTTCAGACCGACCGGTAGCATTTAACCAATTTAATCTATTGATCAACGGCTGGGCTACGAATGCTGTTCATTTTGAAATTGGATGGTAACTAAGACTCACAGCCATCACCATTGACATTTGGCAATTGATGGCAAAGATTCTTCGATTAGCACGATCATTTGAATAGAAGGTTCACGAATAATGCAATTTCAAATGTGGGGTTAAAAAGCAAGTTTTTAACGGATTGGTATATATGCCTTTTGGTTAAATCGATCAAAAGTTAGAAAATGCTTTTCTCAATTCTTAATTACGTAACAGTGAACTATGCTGGGGGCGTACACCTTCAACTGGCATTTCATCTTATTTAATTTTACTAATTTTTTTTCAGAACATTTCTTGGAGCCCCACATTTTTAGAGGTTATAAAAATAATAACTGCATTTTCAATCCTAGATGTTGCAAACTCGGGATTTTTAAAATCTCTTTATTATACACTGCTCTCTCTCCTATTTTCTTCGATGAGCTTTCCTTTCACTGTAATATCGTCACTGCCCCATTCGTGATTAATTTTTTCCCTTTTATTTTGAGTTGAATTTGCTACTTGCAGTTGATAATTGAAATATATTTTAAGACCCCTTAGCACGAAAGACAATCGACAAAACAATCGACTTTATTAACTCAGCAATTTTATGAGGAAAGCTTAATGGATATTTTCAAAAATGCACTGCACGGGACAGAATTTGACTAAATAAGCTTCTTATTATTTCGAAAGACACGGGAAATTTTTGGAAGTGGTTCTTATTCGGGAGGTTGCATAATGGAACATTTGTAGTATGTAAATGAGAAAGAGGAAGGTGGTGCCTTTGCCTGAGTAATTCGGACTATTATGACGATGATTGTTGGTAAATATATTCCTTAAGGAGAAACCGACAAACACCTTTTGAGAAATCATTACTTGGTAGAGCCTGAGCAAGCCATGCTAGTCAAGGTAAAAGGCGGTAACATATCGGAAAGGAGATACCTCACTGTCAGAATTCATTTGGCCTCGTAACAAAACAGCCGCACAACTGATTTGCTGTACCTCTGAAGAATTGTCTAGCAGTTAGAGCATACGAGATTAATATATGTAATGCTAGCGATGGGCTTTTTTAAGCTAGCAACAATAGCATATGTTTGTCAAACTAACAAATAAAGTAAAAAACGAATTAAAACAGGTATATAAACGCATAGCATGATCAAACATTTCATCCGAGAACCCTGTACCTCCATGTATTCCTTGGTGCCACAAAGTTAAAAAATATGATAATCTTGAAGAATAGATAAAGTACACTATATTTTTATTGTACTAACAAATAACAAATATACAGGACCATACAGGACCAAGGAAAGGGCTATTACATTGATTCAAGTTAATGAGTTTAGTAATGTGCACCGTGTTTGCTTATCAACACTATCCATAGTAGTTCGATATCGATTTTGAACTTGCATAACACTTTTTTATCTCCTTAGATCTGGATGCAAGACCGTGGGATTTTCAGACTGAAGAATGTGCACTTAGACAAAACGTTGATCTTTTTAATTATCATCACTATGACGCTCATGGTTTTCATTACCCAGCGGAACTACATCCAGTTGACAATGATTTGTACAGCTGCCTAAACCAAACAGTAAAGCTAACACCAAAATTTAAAAAAGACTACGAAAAATGGGTCGAAAAAGAGGTTTTTAATGTAAATATCGACTGGAATGAACTCCTAGAAAATAGCTAGATATAAGTACGTTTAAGATACAAGCAAGAAGCTACGTAGACTAAGCAAGAAGATTTACGTCTAGTGTGGACGGGAGCGTTGTCGTACATATTGTTATTTGTTTTGGTTTGAACTTAGATTTCCATGTTAAAAGGCTTCGTAGTTCACTGCCCGCTTGTAATTTAGGTAGATTAGCTTGTAATCTGCGTGACTAACAAGACGGAGGAAATAACAGCTGCGACGTCAACTCAGTGGATGTGCTATTGGATCCTCAAGTAAAATTATTGTTTTGATATGGTTTGTAGCAGATAAAATTGCACTGAAAAACACTAATCTGCAAACAACGCATGGCTAATATATTTAACAACCGTTTTAATATATCAAGGTTATCATGGTGCGTTAGGAACTCCTATTAAGAGTAAACATGTTATGTTTCATAAAGTGGTTATATATTGTGTGCCTTTTTTTAAATATTTTAAATTTGTAATGGAACAGTACATATTTGGGGCAGTGTTTTGAGGTATTGTTTTGAGGTATTGTGAAAAGGACAAACTTACGATGGGAACATTCTTCTTTGTCGAAGATTTTCACGACTTTTATCTCTTGAACGAGATGTCATTCTTCCGTTGTAATTATGAAAATAGTCTTATTTATATTGTTGAAAAAATAATTTTGGTGTTGTTATGTATAAAATCTTATTGTTAAAAATGTGGAATTATGTTGTGAAAATTATTTTATTTACTGCCATTCTTAATTGTTCTGCCCGAAATATATCCAAGTTAAATTCTTATTCCCATTCACCACCAACCATGTACTTGCACGTTCTGCTGTTCATGGATGCAGTTTGCTTTAGAGGAGGTATGCAGTTTAAATGCTACGACGGTTGTTCTCTATCCTGTTATATGGTGCTTGAACCTCTAAACGCAATACATGCCTTTTAGATTGGCTAAGGTGCCGATGCTGATGTTTCACCTTGTAAGTCCATAATTTTAATGGACCTAAGAAATATTCAAATGATTACTCAGAAATACTGTTTTGTGTTCACTGAGGAGGCCAGCCAATTGAGGAAGCCAGAAAATTGTTAAAGGAATCGTTGAGTTTGTACCAAACGACATTACACAATGAGACGCACGACGAAAGTGACGTATAAAGTGGGGTGCGTAGATAATTTAAGTGGTAAACAGTTAGCGAAATGTAAAATAGAAATTTTGCCATGATGAAACAGCTTGTTTTTATCTATTCCCCAAATGTGATGTCTAATTAGGGACAGCTTTTATTCAAGAAAATAAGGTAAGGAATATGCCCATAAGAGGTTTTAGAAGACACGTGCAAAGTGAGAAAGACAAAATCAAACACGACTTTATTTTTAAGTCAATGACATTTTGTAATACAAGAAACCAACTCTTTTTCTGCACAAGAATGGAAGTTCAGGCCAACAGAGGACTCCCTTTCTGACTGAACTTAAAACTAGCAGAAGAAAATGGAGAAACAGATTACTTCTTGGATAAGTACACCAAATTTTTGTAATTTTGAAAATACCAATGCTTTTGGAGAAAGGAGTAAAAATGTTAGGCTAAATAAGCACACCAAAAACTAGGAAAACAGACCCTGAGCTTGTGGGGTGTTTTTTTTCAAAATTTTTTCGCATTGTCAAAAATTATGGGGACATTTTGCAGAATTTTAAAAGATAAGTTCTTAACAATTTATATCGGTAGTATAACTATCATCAGCAGGTCTGAAAGAGCACACATAAGTAGATTACAGAGTTAGTAGACACTTGCAAAACAGAAATGTTTATTAGCCATTCAGCCACCTATAAAGGGAAAGAAGAAATGCAAAAATGTTTCAAATTCTCAAGAACTGTTATTTGTCTTTGCACTATGACAGAACGTAAGGTGGAAAAAGGAGACTGCTCAGGCCTGAACAACTTGATACCGAAAGCATGAATGTGCTCCTGTAGGTGAGGTACGGACCATGTTGCTACTGATGAAGATAATGGTGATGATAATGTAGAAAGGTAGAGATGGTCGCTATTCCCCATGCAGACACCCCGAACTTTAATACTGATGAGATTATTTCCATATAAAGCTTCTGAACGGCGTAGTCTGCTCCCCATATTGCCCCAAATAGTTTCTTTATCCGAAAAAAAGGTCACTTTGACTCCTGGTGTAGATCTATTGGTCTAGTTCTTTCACGTCATTTTGAGGTCAAACGTCACTTTTAGTTATTCTAGAATCATGTTCTCTAGTAGGTTGTGGCCTCCAATTTTTAAAGAGACGACAATTTCAATGCAAGAGCATTGAAAGACGGGATGATTTACATTGTCATTCTTGAGTTCAGAGATACCAATTATTACTCGTTTTTCGTTTTTCAAGACCTGTTTTCCCAATGTTATTATGCTTAGGGAGCCTGATGAACACCTCATGACTAAGTCAGCCCAAATGACACCATGAGTCGGTCGTCGAATGTTCTCCAAGGTATCATTCATGGAGATAATGAACCAAGTTGGTGAAAGGACGTTGGACTACAGAACCCAATTTCATCAGTATCTTCGTTTTGCTCTAATGGCATTGATGACTCGTGTACTTGTTTTAGCTCTATTTCCTTTTGGTTCCCCTTTATATTTTTATGAACTCCTTTCCTTGTACTAAAATGAACTTTTGAATCATAGATAAACTAGAAATAACGCTAACGACTGAATTACACGGCATAACACAGCAAGAAGTCAATAAACGTGAGGTAAAATTTTGCAATATAATTGAATACAGAACTCCTATTTTCAATATTTACTGCAATATCCACTTTACTGTTAAGGAATAGGACATGACCTTTTCCTTAGAAAACTTCTTCTTGTTATAGTCATTCCTTTGAAATTTCTCTTTGCACTTTAGCCCTTCTGTTCCTGTACAGTTCTATGCTGTAAAGGCTTTCAAAATTGTTTAGGATGTGGTCTATTGCTTTCCTTCCTGTAATTACTTTCTTATTATGACAAAATATGAAGGAGTACACTACTTGTTTTCTCGTCATCCATAAGGTTTTAACGTCGTTTAATGTCAGGGGGACTTCTCAACATCCATGACACGTGTTAATACCCATGGATTTTTTACCATCCCTACCCAATTCAGCTGCTCTTTTTCGCTCCGGTTTTTTATGCTCCCTGAACAAAAGTTCTTTTGTACTTTGCTGTTGTTATCATTAGGTGAATGTTATTCGCTGCTCCAAGTTTCTCTTTTACTTTGTCTTTGATTTTACTTTCTTTATCTTTCATTTCTTTCAATTCCTTTCCCCAAATGAGGCATGGGAAATGTCTTTCTTGCTCCCCTTAATATGGTTTGCAAGGCACATTTATGGACAGCTTTATTAAAATCTTGTATACAACTGTTGAAATGCTTTTAGCGGTTGTTGATACATGCCGTGTATTTGTCTATGACCATGCCACATTCCTTCCATCTGGCCTTTATGTAGTTTCATACAGGCATGGCGTTACAATGTTCAGTATGAAAACCAAGTTAAAATTTAACCTTTACCAGCTTGTGATCACTAACTGCTGTTCAATTAAGCAAAATCCTTCTCCAGTTGTTGGTACATTGCTGCTGATGAAGATCAAATCTACTGTTAAAGGTTAGAATATGTTTATGTTAGTGTGTCTCCATTGTTGTATAAGAGCTAAAACTGACCCTTGATTTGTTGATCTTTCACTTCAACTTCTTTGCTCTATTACACCCAAGTAATAGAGCAGAGAATAGGATTGAAAGATGATGATATATTTATTAAATATCTATTAGATATTATTAAATATTGAATATTTTCTTTAGTTACC
This sequence comes from Morbakka virulenta, assembly GCA_003991215.1. Classification (NCBI taxonomy): domain Eukaryota; kingdom Metazoa; phylum Cnidaria; class Cubozoa; order Carybdeida; family Carukiidae; genus Morbakka; species Morbakka virulenta. The sequence continues at coordinate 4,642,519 of RDPX01000006.1, read as the reverse complement.
CTAATTAGCCTTACATAAATATGTTCTTTTATCGAAAGAATGTCCTGCAAACTTCTATGGAATTAGTTGGTGTCTTGTGGTACACTAGCGGGTCCATTGGAGTGTATTTTCAGCATCAGGAGATTTAAGGACCTCAAGCCCGGTGTTGTCTGTTAGCATGTGATCCAGTTTTTCTCGAATTGGAGTATCTAACTAATCCTTTAGCTCCTCCTTAATTTGCACCAACCGCCTCACTAGCAGTGACTGCTCTTCTATCAACCTTTGTTAGTTAATCCGTCAAGAGCACATATTCTGTTACAAAATTTGTTAGTTTTGTTTTCCCTGTTTTATTGCTAAATAACCCGCTATCGTGTTGAGTGTAGTTTAGGTGCAGTGAGATACTCTGTTTGAACAGTGTGCTGTTTGAGTGGCGCTTTCAATAACACCAGCTTTTCAGAGAGAATCAGTTTGTTGGCCAGTAAATGTTTGCCTGCGTATTTTCTCACACTAGGTAGATGTCGTGTATTATACGCAGAACACGCACCATTTGATAAGAGAACTTGAATTCAATTCATTGACTTCTTCATATAGATAGCATTATACAGAGTGAAAGTAATACAGAGTAAAATGTGCATCATACTTGGTTCCATAAGTTGTAAACTATTGAGGAGGAACCTGGTCACTTTTGTGTTGTTAATTTGTGGCAGAACGTGGCTATTGGCTAGAATGAGTTCTCTACCTTCTTCAAATAGTCCGATTACACAGTTGACTGCATAATGACCTCGTATGTCTTTTCTCTTATCAACAGAAGCCCATACAAACTTGCCTGGTAGATCTCTTTTTATTGCAGCTATCATGAGTTTAAACAAGTACTCTACGTTACCCTTAAATTGTTTATATTCATTTGTGATATTGAATGCTGTATACTTAATTAATGTGTCACTGAGTGCTTTGTTTGATAGTTTATTAAATGGAATATTGGCAGCTGGAGAGGCTTTTAAGTTAGCAAAAAGTTTCCCCTTTTTATCTTAAATGACTGAAAGCTCAACCAGTATTTGTCATACTACCGCAGCAGCACTATTTCAAGCCAAGCCTTTTGTACTTGCTTTACAGAAATAAAAATGCTTGCATAACTTGAGATATTCGAGTATATCCAACATTTGCATTGCAATACACACAGAGTAAAAAAATTCTATTAAGATGTTAAATATGAAAATTCTGAGCAATATTATCGTACAATAGTGATCCTTAGTACCTTCGTTTTGAACATCGTAGAAAGTAATTTTTGTTTCCACTGAATGAGAAATGAAACAGGAATCGTAGTTTTAATGCGAAGACAGTCAGCAATTGATTAATAAAATTAATTGGCAATAGAGTAGCTTCTTAGTTTCAGGATACATTGAAAAGAGATATGCCTTTATAAAGAACTTTACGTCAGCATGGAAGTGGTGAGACGGATTAAGGGGAATTCCTCCTCCTATTGGACGTTTTTGAGTAGCTGGCGTCCTGTCCTAAAGTAGCCTACAAGTCTATTTATGGGTAAGCGAGGCCCAGTTTTCTAGTTTGTTGCTGTTTTTTAATGGAAGTATGAACTGAGTTTAATTAAATATATGTGCATCGAAAAATATGTGTGTTGTCAACTAGAAGGTTATCTATAGCTTTGGTTTAAATTTCTAACTTCCACTGTCAATAGAATCAGTTTGCAAGATTCTCCGGAAAATTGTCCAAATGGCTGTGTAAATAGTGGGTCTTGATACTCATTCTACATCCAAGATCTCGCAGGTTCATTAGTAGTTCTTCCACAATCTCTTCATAGTTGTCTGCTTTCTTATTCCCTAGAAAATTCTGCACCACGTTACAAAATGCGTTCCAAGCTTTTCCTTTTGTCTCATTCATGGATGTGATAAAGTTTGGATCTCTCATAAGTGTTCTAATTTGGGGTCAACCAAATATACCAGCCTTTTTTTCTCTTCGCTAACACCAGGAAAAGTTGAACATATATAGCCGAAACATTGATCACTGTGATCAAGAGCTTTGACGAGCTGTTTCATCAATACAAGTTTTATGTGCAAGGGAGGAAAGACAATGTTCTTCCTGTCCACTAGAGGATCACTGATGACATTCTTATCGCCGGTTGCCAAACTCTGTCGCTGAGACCATTCATTCTTTGGCCAATGTTCTGCTGTAGGTCTACTGTCCCAGTAACACAGGAAACAGGGGTATTTTGTGCACCCTCCTTGCTGACCTAAAAGAAAGTTAACCATTTTCAAATCCACACAAATTACCCACCCATGAACATGATATTGCAACCTGTCTAGAACAACTTTGATGTTGTTATATGCTTTCTTAAGTTTTACAGAATGACCTATTGGTACCGAGCCATATTTTTTTCCATTGTGTAACAGAACACATTTTAAACTTATTTTGGAACTGTCAATAAAAAGCCCCTCCAATCCCTTGAATCATAAGCTCGAAGTCCCATGAAGACAAGTAACCCGTCTACATCAGTACAATAGACAAAGTGGCCATCAGAATGGAAGTACTTCCGCAGTTCTGCTTCCCTGT
>RDPX01000006.1:4585988-4626179 GCA_003991215.1 Morbakka virulenta | reverse complement strand
ACAGTCTTCGTAGATCAAACATCTCTTTCATTTTTTGGTAAAATGTCCAGAATATATTTTTTAACTCAGAAGTAGAAGTTCTCAGACCTCATCTCAGTTTTCTTTGTCTGCGCACTTACAATCACATCCTTTCAGCTTTCTTCATCAATGTTTGAAACGTTGTTAAGACACCAATGTTTATGGCAAAATCTGCACTAAAAAACTTGCATATAAAAGAAAAGACTTAAATGGTTTAAATATCTTGCTTGAAAATCGATCTGTGTTTATCATTTTTATTCGTTTTTAGATTCTTAATACTGTGTTGAATAGGGAGATTTTGACTGTGTTCAGAGGACTCCGTATTATTGTGCAACCCTGGTAATTTACGATAGACACTTTGATCAACCAAGAATATCTTAATATCTATTATACGGTAGAAGAGCCCTCAAGCTCTCGTCCACTATAGTTCTGCTGTGTTGCTGTTTTCCCTCCTAAAAGTGCGAGGAGCAATAAACTAATAGACCAAAGGAAACTTTAACGCTGTTCAATTAAACCGCTTAAGAAAAAAATTGGCAAGCAATGTTGTCCGTCTCTCAAACACATAAAATTTAAGAACGGGCTAATTTCCTGCAGAACTATGCCATATGTGACATGTTTTATACCGTTCTTTTAAAATACATTTTAAGTAGATTGTTGGCAACTTTGCTGTAAAGAATATTCTGGTATTTACTGGTTATTAAGTTCAAAGAGAAATGAGATATCCGTCTTCGGCACGTGTCTGCTAGTAGCTATTGTTTGGAGAAAATAAAATAATGGTGCTTGCAATTTATGTAAGCAATTCACTGTTTTCACTTTTCTTTGTTTTATTGCTTTGTAAATATATAAACGATTAAATTAACATGCTGAAACCTAAACTTTAGAAAGAGTTTAAAATATTCAAACAAGGTACCATTTAATGCAGAGGAAAGCTTCAACGTTGAAAAGAAGATCGCTATTGTTTCATCTGTTACAGATGGCTGCCATCTGGTGAACGCAAAATACCACAAATTTTGATTCCTACCTTGTGTAACTTTACAGCCTCAATGTTACCGAAAACTCAGTTTTCCAAGTGACTAATGACATTTTTTTTACCTTAAAAGATCTGGCAAACTAATCAAGTATTAAGAGAGTACGAGGCAAAAACTCACAAACAAATTTTTTTATATAATATCAGAGATCCTGCCCATTGATTAAACTAGCAGTTTTTTTCTATTGTGTAGAGTTTTTCTTGAAACTTGGATTTAATGGCTAAAAGGTAAAATCGAATAATAAATCTGCTTTGTTAGGTACAGAAGCAGGACTTATTTATTTTCCAGCGAAATTATTCAAATCTGATTTTTTGAAAACTAAACAATAAAACTGCAATTACAGCTGATCTTTAATTACAGTAATCTGACCTGAAGTGGTCAAGCTTTATATTGACAATTGTCCCAAAATGAAAAGGGGTTAGTGATAAATATAGAAGGGTGGGAAGAGTGCATAAAATAGGAACTTCATTATAAAGAAAGGTAGAGACATCTTGAAACCCAAAGCAATAAAGAAATTTGATCCATCTCATATCCGAAGGTGAAAGAATGCAGCTGAAGTTAGTGGAGTGTTTTACAACGCAGTATAATACAAATCCAAGATGCATTAACACCAAAAGGTGTTAGAGGACAATGGTACCCCAACAGGATTTTGAAATATATATTGAAAATAAAGGTTGAATTAATTACATGTAGAATGGGTGTTTATTTTTTTTTAAATAAGTAGAGCCAAACAAAGAAGTTATCAAACTAACATCTTCATGAGAACAAAGATTTCTCCAACGCCTCAATGAGGTTGTTTGGATAGGGAAGGTAACTTCACTTGACTTTATAATATTTCTGCTATGTGATGTAATGGAAGACCTGTATTATTGTGGTGCATAAAAAAGTCATTGGACCGTACATTAAAATGCCATGTTCCCTTGTACAAAGAAAGATAATATTTAAATTCAATTTTGCCATTGATGAGCAACATATTGCTGTGAATTGAAATGATTTAACTAAACCTACTTAATAACAAATGTCCTTTTGTGCCTAAATGTGTACTAGAGGGTGATTTGTAGGACTGAAAACCTACTGCTACTGCTATACTGTAGAATACTGTTTTATTTTGTTACAAAAACATTTGGAATTTCTGTTGTGCTCTTTCTTTGAGAGCGATAGGCTCACAGCTTATGGTACAATCAATTCTTTTATTTACAGCAACTCTCAATCTTATGATTAATATAAGATTTAATTGTGATACTTAACAATGTTTCTCATATGCCAAACTAATTATTTTGAAACTTTATTAGCTTCCTTTGAGTCATCCAAGTGACCGGGTTACTAAGGTAGTAACCCCAGCTAGATTGGGGGTATAAACTTGTATCAAACTNACCTACTGCTACTGCTATACTGTAGAATACTGTTTTATTTTGTTACAAAAACATTTGGAATTTCTGTTGTGCTCTTTCTTTGAGAGCAATAGGCTCACAGCTTATGGTACAATCAATTCTTTTATTTACAGCAACTCTCAATCTTATGAGTAATATAAGATTTAATTGTGATACTTAACAATGTTTTTTATATGCCAAACTAATTATTTTGAAACTTTATTAGCTTCCTTTGAGTCATCCAAGTGACCGGGTTACTAAGGTAGTAACCCCAGCTAGATTGGGGGTATAAACTTGTATCAAACTTTCTCCTCCACTGAAGGAAAATTCATTTATTTCGCCATTTACTTGGCTAATGTGAGCAATTTTATTATGGTTATTTTTTCCCTGTATTTATTTAGGTTTGCATTACACATTGAATGTTACCAACTCCAAAGAACGAACAAACAACAAGAGCTAGGCAGACCATATCGATAGGTATTTCCTATCACAAATGACACTATCCTTTTCCTTTAGCAAAGACTCAGCTTTGTGATCGTTTCTGGTAAGTTTTTTATCTACAGGCCACCGGAAGAACCAATTGAACCCTTGGAAGTCTCCAGGGGGCAAATCTGGAGGGTATAGGCCATCCTGTTGTAAAAGAGGATATTCTAGATTAATGATAAAGCAGTTGTTCTGATGTTGCTTTTTATATCATACTGCACTAATTTTATCGTATTATTATTGTGCTTTATTAAGGAGCCGTAGCTTAATGGTTAGTGCAACTGCACAGTAAACAAGAGATTCCGGGTTCGATTCTTCCTGACGCCCTTGATTGGCGTCAGGAAGGGCAACCGGTTATGAAATTCTTCACTGCCAAAACGACGTCCCTCTGAAGGGCACCGTTTGAGCCTCATTTGGGGCTCAAACTAAAAAATGATAAAAAATTATTGTGCTTTGTTATAATCATAGTATGATATTAATAAATTTAGAGCATTATGATTGTGTGCGCTGGGAATTATCTAAATTTAAACAAAAATTTCCTGTTTTTTTTAAATAGTGCTTTTCTAAGACTTTGAAAGACGAACGTATCCTATCTACAAAGGCACTGATTTCAAATTATTTCAACCAGAGATATACATGGAATTTTAGGGGACTTTATTTCATATTTTTGTTAATTGTCAATATTGCAGATGAAAAAATTACACTGAAATGGGAAGTAGTAATACAAGTTGTTTGCGTAAAACGTTATGTGAATGCAGAGAAAGTGCTCTGACCCACCCACTACCGAAATGTCAATGATGATGAGGAGGAGGAGGAGGATGGTGAGGAGGATGGTGATTATTTGTTATTATTATTTGTAGTAGTAGTAGTAGTGGTTGTTGTTGTTGTTTTTATTATTGTTGTAGCAGTACTAGCATTTAAAAATTTCTAACTTTATCTTCAGGTATCTAAACAATTTTCTTGCAAATCGAAACTATCTCTATAAATTCGATCCCAGCCAAAAATCTATGTGTTCTTTTTTTGTCTCATGACATAAATTCTACTTCAAGTAGTAACTAGATGTAAAATGTACCTGGAACAAAGAAGCTAAATCTGGAGCCATAACTCAGCTCCCCAATTTCTTGTACACACACTCCAAAAGCCATTGAAAGATTTGCCTTTGCCGCTGATCTGCCCATTCTTTTCTCAGCTTGTATTATTAATAACCATACCTTTCACTTCTATTTCATTCTGGTGGACAACGACATGCAACTTTTCGTGGTGAAGTTCACCCTGGGGCTCAAAACAAAGTTTGAAACCAGTGTACAATGCAAATGGAATAAGCATAATTCATTCATTGACGTGGTGAAGTCAAGATACTCTTGGTGTCACACTTGTAAATATTTCCATCTGATTCCATCAGGAATCCATGGTCTTTTTTGTGACTGTCTCGTTAAAATGTGTAATTTGGGAGTAAAGAGATAATGAATGACCGCTGTTTTATCTTAAAGCTATTCCTTATCATTTTTCATGGCAATTTTTTTACTTATGACGACACAAAACATGGAATCACCCTGGACCTCTCTATTGTTAGTTTCCACATATTATCACTCCCAACTAAGGAACTATTGTCTTCTTTCCTACAATTTATGCCACAGAGATAACAGGAATCAATGCTGTAACTGGGACAATTTAAATTTTGTAATCAAGAAAGGTACGTTACTACCAATTATTAAAGAATTTGATATTGTATGTAGTCTAAGGGTTAAAAAAGAAAAAGAAAAATTTTAAAAAGATATCATTATCACTATTTTTTAGATTTTCGAATTTCACTCATTGACAACAGGGTCTCAGGCAGAGGCCTTGGACTGACGCTGGTTATATTGTTGATCTTTCTGAAGCAATGTTTTTACTATTACAAAACACGCTTTGCAACGTTTATGTAAGTACATAAAAGAAGTAAGTAATTAGTAAGTAATTAGTAAGTAGTTTATGTAAGTACATAGAACTGAAGTACTTCAGTTCTTTGAATAAGCCGTGATCAACATATGATCCTGTGGCATGAAAAGAGTTCTTCTTAGTAAATGTGAAGTTCAAAAAACCACAGTTTTCTCCAGTTCTTTGATTCTAATATTTCCAGGTATTTGTTTAATATATCGATTTATACCTTTTCCAAAAACCCTGAGTGCTCCAATTGCAACTGGAACGGCAGTCGTTTTAGTGTTACATATTTGCAATCTTTCAATCTTGAGCTTTGCAGCAATTTATGTCTCAATTCTTTGTCAACATCTGCTCTGTCAATTCCCCTTGGGTACTGTTCATGTAGAGGTTTCTTTTTCCATCTCTCTGATGTTAATCATAATCTCTTTCTTTACTAGTTCATTTAGTGATTTCACCTTTTTGTAATTGGTATGGCTTTTCAATTTTCAGTACTCTGCATTTGCCATCCTATTTTCCCTTAGGCGTATTACTTTCCTTTTGGGTCTAACATAATTTCCAGTTCCTTTCATGTTTGTATACTTGTTTTGATAACTTGTCTTATGTTTCTTTCAGATACGTTTCAAAACATACAGTGCTTATTTTCTTAGCACATTTTAACTGAATCAGCCCTCTTTTAACCTGCTTCTCTTACTAGATATATGCTTTCAACATCTGCTTTAGGGTGAATTATTCTGTAAATTGTCGTTATCTTCCTCGTCTTGGCATCCATTGTCCTCATTCATCCATTTGAGAGTTAATTACATTGAAATTATATAAATTTAAGAGCTCAGAGCTCAGGAAAAAGCTTACAACTCATGACAAGATAAAGCTCTTATATCTGTGGCTTCCGCTGAGTTCATAAAGTTCAGAATTTTCAAGATTGAAACTATATATTGCCACTGGGATTACCAAGGTATTTATGCCACTGATTTTATTGAATGATTTCCGTTCACTTTTCAGGATCATTTTAATTCTTCCATAGTATTCTTTTCGGACCTTCCTTTCACTGTTATGAGTTTGACACCATTCCCTTCCTTTATGCCCAAATGTTTATGTGCCTTCATGCTCGAGTTCTTGAATAATCTTTGTAGCATCTACATTTACATTTGATATATTTTCAGTTTTTTCTCTTTAGAGGATGCTTTGGAACATTTGTCCATTCAAAATTGCATTTTAATGCCGTAAGTAAATATCTTTACTGTGTTTAAACGTACTTCTAATTGATTATCTTTCTTACAGCTTCAGGTCATCCATGTAGAACAGGAGACTTATTCGTTCCTTCTTCATTTCAAATCCAAGCTCTGTGTTATTTAGTAGTTTTATCATTATTGTTTTTTTAATACTTTTATCATCGAGCCGTTATTATTGCCGTCATATCTCCTTATTAGGCGAGTCATAACTAATGACCTAATGAGGTTCATTTTTCCACTTATTATATTTCCAGAACTCTTCTTCTTTATCCTTCCTGTTCCTACCAAGGTTGTTTTCGCATATCTACAATATTGTTTTCAATCTCCTGTTTTTTAATCCATTTCCCAAACCCTTTGCTAACACTCCCCAGAGCTCCTATCACAATAGGTACCACTTGCACATTTCGCAAGCCCCAGAGTCTTCTTATTTCTCTTTTCAAATCTTGGTATATGTCTACCTTCTCTTTTTTGTTCTCTTCTATTCTTTTGTCAGCTGGTACAGCGATATCAATGATAGCGCATTTATTTTCTATTTTATCAATTAAGACAATGTCTGGCCTTCATACCTTAGTTACATTATCGCACTGTATATTGATGTTCCACAACAACTTCTTCGGGTCCTGCAGCCTTATTCCTTTTTATTTTTTGTAATGGGGTTCTGACTTTTGATCTTAAGATTTTTGGCTCCTCCATAGTTTTTCTTATTTCTAGCTTCTTACCCCTGTCATCCTCAAAAACTTCTCTCGTGTATTCTGTCCAGCTTTTAAGGATTTTTCCCCTTCCCATTATGACTCCTTCATCCTTTGATCTTATCCAGCCTGTAGACGAGCAATCTTTGAAACCAGTTATTTCCTTAATCTTTGTGTGTTTTACGCCCGATTCATTGCTTTCGCATCTTTCAAATTCTTCTCACTGTTCGTTAAACCAGATATCTTTGGCTTTCCGGCACTTCATTTTGATTTCCTTCTTCGACAGCTTGAATTACCTGCTTTTGCGGTTGTCTGTTGTCTGGAGTGGAATTTGTCAAAGATCTCGTTTGTCATCCACTTGTCCTTTTATTATTTTTCACTCTAGTATAACAAAACTCTTGTGTTTTTTTGAAGACAATCACCTCATGTGTATTCAGTAGGGTGATTAAAAAAAAGTTTTAAAAGGAGTATTACTACCAAACCTATAAATAAATGTAACTGCTACCAACATTTTAAAAATTATACTATAATCGTTTTCATTATTATTACTATTGCGGCTATGACTCCTGGTTCTGTTGCTGTTGATTGCCAGACAATATGTGAAACGCATATTCTGTTCCGAGGATGTGAAGTATAAGATCATGAATTTATAGCCAATAGAAACAAAAACAACTTAATGTCAGGTAAGAAAAAAATGAAGAAAGTATTTTATTCATATGAAAGATGCAGTCACTTCAGCTTATTAGATCACAACATATACAGAGGATGGGCCGCGAAACTGGGGACTAGGCGCCAACAACCCCCAATAATTTTGCAAATAATAGAGGCCTTTTTTCACTATTCGTATTTTTTGACGAGAGTATATTTATCTTAGATGTAAGGAAGTTGTGTGTCTTAAAGATCCGTTGTGAAGAAAAACCTGCAAGTATGCAAGCCATGATTTACAAAATGACATATTCAATTTGTTAGCAATGAGTATCGTGAGAAACATTGATTAGGACATAAAAGATGGTCAGTGTAACTTCTTTTGGATTATAGCTGCTGAGTATGCAGATTCTGCAAGTATGAAGCAACTTTTATTTTGCCTAAAATGGATTGATGACCAACTGAATTCACATGAATGTTTCCTCGGCTGTTACCAAGTACCCAATATTGCTTAAAGCTGCCATTGACTGAATGTCGTGTATAGTGCTGTGACAGGGCAAGCTACATGTTTGCTAAAAACCCCTTGCTTTGCCACTAGAATACAGAATATCCAAACGAAAGCATTTCCTACGCATTCACGGTGTCATTCTTTGAGCTTGAGGATGCAAGATACCACAAATGAGTCAAAATTACTTACAAGTTTAATGGACGTCTCACGAGAATTTTTTTCGCTGATTAAATACTCTCCAAAGCGCAAGAACCTTCTCGGTGTTGTGAAAGAAAATATGGAACAGGATGAAGAAGAAGCGGAAGACAGGTACAATTCAGAGGTGACCAAATTTAGTAAGACACGCTGGGCCGTAAGAGCGACATGCTTCAGAGGGCATTACCGAAAACTATTTATCTTTAATGCAAATATGGAAAAAGTGGCTTGAGCAAAGACGAATGAGCGCTCATGCAAAGGCAGTATTATCATGATATGCATACCAAATAACAATCTTCGTTTTTGAATACTTCTCTGCAACTGTTCTGGGAAAACGCTTATTGGCTTATACAGATAACTTGTCAGATGCCCTACAGAGCAAAAAGATGTCAGCCATGACTGGACAATATCTCAGAAGCTAAACTGTCGAAAGGATAAAGCGCATTCATTCAAACGACAGTTTCATTTCGGACTATGAAAATGTGCTGAAAAAGAAAGATAAGATCAATGAAGTTACCAAACCAACTTTGAAAGGAAAGATCATTGTTCCAAACCGTTATGAAGTAGGTAAGGCAGTTGGTGAGCATCCAGCCACACTTAAGGCCACTGCAAAAGGTTGTGTTTCGAAGCTTTCAATCTACTCATCGGACACATAGAAGATCATTTCAATCAATCCAAAGTTTATCACCAGATGGAAACACTTCTAATTCCTTCCTTAAAATGAAGAAATCGAAGCTCTGAAAAATGAAATCAAGTATATTGGGAGTCTTCATGAAGAGTTAGATGTACACATCTTGCCTATTCAGCTCGATTTATTCTGTACAGTGATAAGCAGTGAACAATAGGAATGCTTTTGGATATTCTTTCGGAGGTACAGAAGCTGAACGAACATCAACGATCCTCAATTCGTCACGTTCATCATCATTCATCTGTTAAATGTCAATCAGTGTAGCAGCGCTTCTGTGGAGAGAACATTTTCAGCAGGCCTCCGTAACAAAACCTGGCTTTGTACTACCATGTTATAAATGGGCTTTTTTATGCTTTTTTATTACTATTTATAACCTGGACAAATGCCGCACTGACAGTATCACTCTTGATGATATAGCTAATAATTTTGTTGGAATTAATGATATAAGACTCCGTCATTTTGGTAGATTTTCTAAGAGTGATTTGAAAAGAAGCCATACTTGTAAAGTTTTTACGGTCAATACTTGTTTCTTTAACAAATACACTGTGTTTTTGCTTTGTGTTCACTTTGTTTATATCAATAAATTGGTTAAAGCAAATGCTTTAAATACACTCATTTGCTACAGATGTTTAATTTTTATGGCAATCCAGGGAGCAAAATTATATTCTAAACTAAATTCTTTTTTCGAAAAAGCAATTTTATGGTAAATAGTTCCCCAACATCCGCCCTAACTTAGCAAATTTTGATAAACAGTCCAGGAATCCCTACTATTTAGAGAGTTATTTTGAATCAGGATAGCGGTACGCTAGGACGCTTTCCAGGAATCTGGAAGATTCAAAATCTCAAAATTTTCTTACCCCTTGGTCCCAATCATGGTTGGGCCTGTGAGTGACACTATATTCTCAGTCCCCCTAAAACCAATGTACATTCACGCCCCATGTGAAGTTTGTTGTAGAGCTGGAATGGTGGTCATCAATTCAAGAGTATATATATATATATAATATATATGTCCTATTTTTGGTATCAAATAGTGACTATATACCTAGTAACAACATGCGAATTCAGAGCAGCAGTTACCAAATGACTAGTGGAGCTACATTGTAATCAAGAGATCCTCCTTTTGATTTACCAGGAAAATCATTGATATTTTACAAAAAGTTAGTTGTGATCAAGATAGCGCCAGTGAAGAAATATCTTGTTTATTCCAATTAGGTCTCTTAAAAATCACCGTTCTAGCCCTGGAAGTGAGAAAAAGACGCTCACGCAAATTATAAAAAACAAGAATCTCTTTTTGAAAAAATAAACCTAAACATATTTATAAAGGTACCATAACAACACAAGAGTATCAATGAAGTTATTTTCTTTGCATGTGTAATTTTGTTAATACCACTGTCATTAAAATTTTGATGTTTTTCTAACCGTATCTGTCTCCTTATGGAAAAAAGCCTATTTCTTGTATTTATTCAATGCTGGCCTGTCATTGCCCATATGCTGTATCCAACTCCGTTATTACCATAACAATTATAAAGGCAGGAACAAATAGCTTTGAAATTTATCCCTTCTAAAATACTAATATTTAAGTAGCATTTCCATATTTTTGTACTAAAGGCTGTCAGTCATTCATTTTTTCACAGAATTATTTGGCGTAAAACCAATTCTGCCATCACAACGAATCAGCAAAAATCAATTTTAAAGCAATAGTTATGTTGCCAGGTGCCAACCACTTTTTTGCATTAGTCTAATCGAAAATTACTGTAAAATATTTTGGAAAAAGGTCAGTCATTCTAAAATTTCCCCCAGATATCTACTTCTGTTAAAGAGCAGCATGTTACTGAGTCTCCAACGTGGTACTCGGTGTTGCAATTTTCTGTCTCAATTTTCATCTTACCCAGTAGTGTAATGGTCTTACACGCTCATAAAATTCAAATAACTTTTTCTAAAGAGTCGTGCTAGATGTCAAAAAATTCATGCAATTGATTCACTGTACTGTACTGGCAAGAACTACTAGTCCCACATGTGCCCCACATGTGGCCCACATCTGTTAAGAAATGTAGATTTATAACAATTGTGTCTGACTGAGTAAACAACTATTCTAGTCGTTTTTCTTGAGGATACCGTATTTCCTCAATAATAGGCGACGGCTTATTTTCAAAATTTTGAAAAATGTTCAGATCTATTTTTAAATCGGTTTATTTCTGCAGGTTTTTTGAAAAATCAAAAACCGAAGAAAAAGATAGCAAACATTTGCAATTTATGCTGAGATGAAATTTTTTTACCTAAGTAAAAAAATTTGCAAAAAGTTGGAAAAAGTAGATAAACAAAGTTATTTAAAGTATCATGCCGATAGCAGCATCGATGTCAATATCTTCACACCAATCAATTGCGATTTTATTGGCGTTCTCTTTTTCTAACTCTTCTTCAATGGGTTTTCAAGTCGTGATCAATTCTTTTTCCTTCAATGAATCATAGTCTACCTCTTTAGGAGAGAGTTTTTTCTATAGATCTTCTAGTGCTTATTTGCCATCGCATAAGAAACGGCCCTCTGACGGTGTTACCATCCAGTTACAGTATCTCACAATAAGCAATAAAGTTTCCTTTTGCCCTGTAAGACTTTTCACAAATGCCAACCCACTTATCATATGATTCGATTATTGAAGTTTTTAATACCTTGTTTTTATTTACGTCAGGTGCTCAAATGATGCCATTGGTACCTCAAGGAATCGTAGCCAAATCAAGATAGAAATTCCTGGCGGGTTGTGTTACTTCTATAGCTATATGACAGTTATAGTCATCCCAAACAAGAATAGTGTTTTCCCTTTTTTCAAGTTAGTTTGCAGCCAGAAAAAAAATTAAAACAGCTTTAAACCAACTAATGTCGCTGTAGTTGACATGAATATGCTTACGGCTTTCAGTTTTTTGTCTTCAGCAGTGTTAACTATTTTTAACAATAATGAATGGGACCTCTTCACCCTGCACCTGAAGCATAGAGGTATACTGTAAAATTCTGCTTTTCATGACTAGTTGTAAACATCTTGACCTCAAGAGTTCCATTTTTTCTTAAAGGCTCGATTACAAACACTATCAAATTCAAAGCAAACTGCTGTTTCTGGGCCCAACTGTTTTCTGCTGGATAATCTTTCTTGGACATCAATTTTCGAAAGTAAAGAATTCACCTATAAATTTTTCCACAATGTCTTCAACTTTGTGCTGAGTTTATGTCGGGTTTTTTACTTAGCGGCAATGAGTAACACTTCATGAAATTATCTGTCCAACTCTTACTAATATAAAACTGTTCCTATCCTTAATGGTGGAAAATGTCTTGAGGACCATCAGTTAAACTGCATTACCTGAAATGGAAAATTGAAGAGAAGAAAGTTTTCTACTTCCTTAATAATAGGTCGACACTTGAAAATAGGCCAAGCCGAAAATAGGCAGAGTTTTTCGTTCATTACGCAAAAAATAGTCCCACCTTAAAAATACTGTTAGGTTAAACTTAAAAATAGGGCGACTTTAAGATAACTTCGCAGTGTTTGTTTTACCGTAAAAAACATGAAACCACATTATTGCAAGAATCAAATGTATCTAAACCGATTTCAAGCACCAGAAAAGGTTAAAATAGTGATTCTAAAACATTTTGTTCAATTTGAAAATGGCTCTTGTGAGAAGTCCAAGAATAAGCAGCAAGTATGCACCATCAAACTCTTTTTAGTCTTCGTCAAATTATTGATTTGTCAAATTTACTTTAATAAAAATGTGATCAATGATATTAGTTTCCTTTGAAGTTATTTTTAAGTCAGGTATTCTAATTTCTAATTTCTAATTTCTAATTTACTGCCAAAATATTTAATAATATTTAATAATATTTACCCTGCCTGTTTGTTGTAAAAAATTTGTGTCATAAATAATTGCTCATGCGTTTTTTTCCAATTAAACGCTTCATTGCTCCTTTTTAACAAAGGTAATTAGAAAAATGTATTTAACAAATTCCGTTTCAAAATTTGTCCCTTTGGGATAAACGCTACCTTTCCACTTCCAAATTCTATCTTAGAACCCACTGCTCTTTGTATTGTTAGTAAGTACAAAATCCAATTGTTGGTAAAGTCATTCGTATCACTTTGATCATAATATCAACGCTTCTAGAAAATGTTCTTTTTGTAGGAAAAATCAAATTAATTTACAGAAATATTTAAAATAAAATTCTATCTGGTTGCTTTCCTAATGATAATTTTTTTTAAAACCTTGCTTTATTTTATTTCTCTTTTTGTATAATTGGGAAGTCAATTGAAAAATATTCAAAAGAGAAATGTACATTATAATAACCTTTTAATTAAAATTTAATTAACTAAAAGCACATAAAGTAAGAACTATACTTTTTGAACTATTTTAATCAAATAAATATTAAATTGAAAAGAAACCTCTTTAAATAATCTTTTTAACAATATTCATCAAACCAACTGCGCTTATTTAAAAAAGTAGGAAAAACTCCAAAAAACTTTGGATGTGCTTTTCACCTTTGCTACCTCCAAAATTAATGAATTCTTTATTTAAAAATTTATACTAAATCATTTTTTAAATAAATATTCCTACCTGTTAGCTAATCTTGTCAATTATAATTTTATATTTAGAGCCTAGTATGGTTTGAGGTCAGTTTCTTCACAGACTGAAGACTAACACTAACTATGTTTTTAGTAATCTACTAAGCCTTACATTATTTAACTATATTGACTGTTCCTTTCTTAAACTATCTCTGGTTTTGTATTTTTATTGAGATTTATGTATTTTGAACTATTCAAAAGAGCTTTCAAGACCTTACAAAAAACCTCAAAACATTTCCCCCTGTTCTTAAGTTACTAAATTCAGCAACGTTTTTGTGAAAATCTCTTCAGAAATTGTTCTAAGATCTTAAACATTTTCTTAGACGCCTAAATGGATTTTTGCCTGATGTGATCCTGATGGTACGGTGTTGATTAGAGGACCATCTGTTTACAAAGCTCATTTGCATGAGAACAGCTTCTTGTTTACATTGACCGCAGAATCTCTGAAACATGGGCAACATAATTCTTCTCAGGACAGAAAATTGTGAAGGGGGAAACAACATTTTAATTGTCGTTAAAAGCTACTTACTAAATAACCTAAAATTAGAAATTTGATATTTTCCAATTTCAATCCAACCGAATTTTATTGTACATCAAAGTATTGGCATTGAATGGCACATCTCTCACAAGACCTATTTGTACTATAGACCAACGTATACAATCAAAAGTGAGCAAGATGAATGGTGGTTACCACATTTGCTGTCCCGTTGACTTCGAGGTTTTGTAGGGGGCGACTTATTAGTATTGAAAAACAATCTTAGGAAAAACAATTCATCTTGTCTCTTGTACCATATCAAGTGCTTGCAGACTGCCAATGGTACTATGTTCCTTTTAGTTAATTTTATAGAACAAGTTATTACTTGTAAGACAATATTTCAAATTAAAAAAAATATAATAAAAAATTTATATGCCAAAATATAATAATAATTGACCCCCCTACCATTGATATTGATAGTGGCGTTGCTCTATTTCTGCTCCTCTGTTCACGGCCTTAGTCCTTGCAGGAAAACCCTATTACACCTCTGATGATCAGATCAACGGTTCATTAAAGACTAAATAATACAGATGTACTCATTGACAAATTAAGTCAAGAGAAACAATTCAAAATGCAACCAAGCAATCTTAGAGGTCATTTTGAAAAGTTAAATTTATCTTCCACAAAACGATACCGGATCAAGCACACGTCAGATATATCAGAAAGATCAAATGGTTATTCAGTAGGTACACCAGCTTTATTAGGACAACAAAGTGAAGGGTACTTTAGAGCTTCGGAATTCTACAACAAAGGAGGTCAAGCGACCTTACCGTTGGAATTAGAATCATCATCTGTACACGGCCATCCCATATCATATTCGGAAGAAATCAATCAAAGTCATCAAGAAAGATTACTATTAGCGAAGTACAAATCTGTCAAAGATATAGAACCTGTTGATCCTGCAATGTATTCGGAACATTTCAGCATGCCACTTCCATCGATTGAAAACTTAGCTTACAACGAAGGACATCATGTTCCGGATTCAGAATCCTTAGCTCAGCAGGCACAGTATAATATTGACGCGGTTAGAGCCGGTGCATTTGGATATCGACATTTAACGGACAGCAATTATCCGATGCAACAACCACATGGACCCGAACATGCCCAAAATCTGGAAGCCCTACAGCAAGGTAGCTTTTGCTCACCACCATATTACCATCCTTCCCATGGCTGGCAAGCCTTTGATAATGCTATGACAATAGCAAGCATTTCAGGAGGCAATGGTCAATCGGGAGTTAATGCCAGGAACCGAATACATAAACGCTCCAGAATGTCACTTCAAAAGCGATTACTCGTAAATGCCAGAGAACGAGAAAGGATGCGCGTTTTAAACAAAGCTTTCGAGGCTCTTCGTGACGCCTTACCTTGTTACATTGCAGACGGACATATGGCTAAAATTACTACACTTAGATTAGCAATAAATTACATCAAAGCCTTAACTGAGGTTTTAAATGAACAGGGTAAAAACGATGCTGAAAAAGACAGACTAAAAGATATTAAAAATGATTCGGATACCGGAGACAAAACTACAGAATTAACTGAAAACACCACTGGTAAGGATATTCCTCAGGAACTTAGTGTCATTAAAGCTACAACTGAAAAAACTAATGAGAATTTGGAAGATATTAGTACGAAGACGTAACTAATGGATTTTGGAAATATTTGTTAAGTATAATATTCATGTTTTATTTTGAGGAATTTTAACTCTACTGCTCTAATCCAGCTTACCTCAGTAACCGATAGAATACTGAAACAGAGCTATTGTACATAGAGATATAGTATTCATACAGTCGGTAAGAATTCATTCTCTTGATAATGTATATTTCATGTTGTTTAACTTTGGGCTCCATTTTAGCAAGAAACAGCAAACTCTAAAAATTTCAAATACATTTAAGTATGTAAAATTATTTCTTTATTATCTATTTGTTTATCTTTGTTTTTATTTCTGTTTTACTTGAATAATTTTTATGACTATAGACTAACAGGTACCCACACTGCCTTTTGTATAGATTTGAGTAGTTATACCTATGTCATTAAAAATATTTTACCCCGCGTCTTAAATATACTAGAGCTATCAGCTAGACATTTGTAAAAGCACAAGGACTTCATAATTTTGATTGGTAAACTGTTCTTAGAAGAAAATCATTTAATGCAAAAGTGCTTGTATTTTATGCACATAAAAAAACAATTTTAAGTCTGCATGGAACTTTGTACATCATGGATGTATTGCTAAAATGTTTGCAATACAAAACATATTACACTTTAAGATAAGATGTACTTGATTGTTTCCCTCACCACTATAACACAACTTTTCCATCAACATAGATTTATAGTTATACGAAAAATAGTAAACTGAAATCCTGCCTAAGCTAACACCTATTAAAACACGGTACTTCAAAAACACTTTTTAATTTTATGAAAAAAGTACTATTTTATTTCTTGGCAGAATTAAACTTTTTGTAAATTTGTATTTACATCAATAATTGTTTTGTTTTAATTTCTAATAATAGTTCAGTTTCCTATTTTATTTCATCTTTAACATTAACATTTTACCAGTCATCTTGATGCAAAAATGCCCAATAATATACTCTTGTAATAACATTAATGTTTTCCATAGATAACCGAATGGTCTAATTTTAGGTAACACTAGTACACCAGTAATTAGCAGAGCAATGTTATTAAAAATAAAAATTACCTTTGAGGTATTACTAGTAAAAATAAGAACTCTTAAAAATTATTACCCAGATTTCAATTTTGAAAAGACAAATACATTCAAATATTGGTGTCAGATACTTATAAAGTGATGTTTATCTTCTTTAACTGACGTTTTCTTTTTAAGCAACAGAAAGAAACAGCCGGCAAACAAACAGGTCATTAATATCACACCTTGTTAGATTCAGGGGCCAACTGGACTTGCTGAAGATGATTTTTACCACAGAAGAAAAACAATGACCATCTCTCGATAGTTGGTTGTGGTGGACCATCTTGTTGGAATATGTTTAGTATAAAGTTATCCAGTTGCTCATTTCTTGATTTCAGAAAAAAATAAACTAGGGGGTGAAATGACTATTAGTCTAAAAGAAAAAGTGCCTATTTTAACTATTAACATTTCACCAAGTGAAATATTATAACTCACAGGAGAAAAATCAATGAAAAGATTATAGTTGGGTCTAAAAAGACAAAAAGAGTCTAAAGGGTAGTTTAGTAATAAGACAAGTTCTTATGCGGTTAAAATATAAACAACAGTTAAAAAGAGAAAAAAACGATTAGGGGAAAGAAATAAGAAGAAAAGTGGGAAGAGCATTAATTTTGCTAATGGGGCTTAAAAAACCACCTGCACTTGTCTTCAGAGTTGCCGAGGATCCCACTCTTAAATGCACATGTATAATTCTATTTTTACTATCTGTTGCTATTTTTTAAACTTTTATTATTTTGTATTGGTTGAACTGACGTTGAACGTGTAAGAAAAAAGTAATGCAAGTAAATATTATCCTTTTCTCACATTGGAAAACATAATTTTCATCCACAGCAGCTTTAGTTACGACATCTCATTTCAACATCGTGTTGTCTGACTCTTAATTCTAAATCTGAAGCCACAAAGAAATATTTTTAAATTGATTCTAAACCCGTTTTTCAAGGCCATTTCATTTGTCTTAAATCTCGATATTTTTATGGAGTATGGCAAACAAAAACCGTACATATAGAGGGAAAACATTTTTTAACCAAAAGAATTTTACCATTTCAAATAAGTTTAGAAGTTTAGATATACGCTAACTGAACATATTGCTTCAGCCCTTATTTAAGTAATAAAATATACATTTCTTTAGCATTCCTATAAATTCACTGCAAACTGTTTCAGAACGTAACTTATATAATAATATATTTCCTATTTGCTTGACTAAATCAAAATTCTGTGAACTTTGAATATTTTGATGCTCTGTAGAAATGTAAAATTATCAGCAATGATCAGAAAATGGGCTATTATCACAATAGTTATAAAAGAAAAATTAATTAAATTCATCCATTTCTTAAGTTCACTCTGCTTGATTGGCTTAAGTGGGGTTATTTTCTTTGCTTCTTGTTCTAGAGTTGCACTGTCAGTCCCGTTAGGTATGTATTTATGTTTATTGCCAATACAACGAAATAAAGAAAAATTAATAATTTTACCGAAGAAAAAGAAATGCTGCTCTCAATCACGTCAAAACTAAATTAACATGCTATTTCACACCTGATGATTCAGTCGCTTTAGCATTTTGAATACAACATTATTACGGAAGAAAATAAGAGACAATAATACGACAAATTCCACTTTGAATTGCCTGATCATCCTTGATAATGCTTGTAAATGTACAAACAAAATTCTGAAAGAATTCAATTAACCGTCACACCCTGGAATTTATATTTGTTGTCAAGCTCTATTACCAACATAAGATAGTTTTGTTGGAAACAGTTTACACCAGATGTGATCTAATGAGCAATTAACGTAAAAATTATAACAAATAAATACTAAAAATATATATACTCTTTAGGTCAATATTCTGATAGCCAGCCTTTCGAGAATTTCGGTATCGTTTTAAAAGTTCGAATTAATACAGAAACACTTCAAATATGAAACTATTTCCTTTAGATCTTCCTACTTTTGAATGTGTTTGTTGGTTTCCATAAAAATAAAACTGTTTATTTTTTACAACATAAACAAATGGTTAGGAAATAGAAAGAGGAAGGATCAGTGAAAAGAGCGAAGAAGAATGCTAGGAACAACTTGATTTTTAATAACAATTCTAAGAAACACCTGCTCTCATCGTTCAAAGCTCCATGTATTTGACTCTTACCATTTACACTGGCTCATAAATCGGGATTTTGGGATTTAATTGAGTTTTCTAGGGCGGGGCTCTGACTTATAAATGTGATTTACTATCGAAGCCAAACGTACTCAATTAGATTTAATTATTTAGAACATGAAAAATAGACAAGAGACATTTGATCTCGACTCCTTGTTGGAGAAGTAACCGGTGTTTTATTACTCCTTCCTGATGAAAGTAGAATACCCTAATATGTTTATTTATCAACATTTTTTGTGTAAATCTATTATGTGTCCACCTTGCATGACAGGACAAATGGGTACGAAACTGAAACTTTATATCTTTGCTTTAAAAACTTGTTTTAATACTACAAAATGACAAAATATTGATCCACAACAAATCTTTTCATTCCAATGTCCATTGTCACGTCTACAACTATAGATAGATATATAGATATAGATATAGATATAGGTATAGATATAGATATAGATATAGAGATAGGTATAGATATAGATATGGATATAGATATAGATTGAGCACTCTATTACAAACGGGATATTAGCAATTGTACATATATATATATATATATATATAATTTGTATACATACACTTGGTAATATCCAGTTTGTAAAAGAGGTCAATGTAGTTACAGAGCGCAAGTATTATATTTATATATTTATCTATATATTCAATTATTTACACACTGACAGGGACGACAATGAACGTTAACTCTGTCAGTTGGTTATTAATTGATAGTAATTCTTAGCTATAAATAAAAACATACGGACCCAAAGGTAAACTGCATTTTATTTAGTTACCTGGTAAATAAATTCACATTTTATCACAATTTTTGAGACATTATTTTTTGTTAAATTGATTTTGAAAATGTAAGGGATGATTTATTGAAGATTTAAGTGCTACAATTTACTTTCATTGAAAAACATGCTTTTCCCCTAATGACAAGCCCTATATTTGCTCTTCGTCTTAACAGTAAAGTTAATTTAACATTTGCTTATCATTCTTTTTCCACATGTATTTGTTTATGGTGAGGTTGGCAGGTAGTGATTGGTGATCACCAAGTGATATATCTTTTTCTGAATGGCCATGTGTCTGATATCTCATGCAACCATTTTCAACAGAGAAGTATTAGGCAATTATTTTGTTTTTGCTTTTAGAACATCAAGTTTTTGTATAAAAACTAATCAACAGCGGTGATTTACTAGTCTGTACTTCATAGTTCTAAAAACATAGCCTTCTTGTTAAAATGACTGATACTCTTATATCTATTTTCTTGTGCACCCAAAGGATGAAAACTATTTCGCAGAATATCTATCAAATCTAGTTACCAGAAGAAACAAACAGAGCTTTTCAAGAAACACTTTCTCTTGACTTTTTTCATTTGCCACTAAAATCCACCACCTTTCGCTCTTTTTCAGATTAAATTCCTGATAAGTTCTCATGTAATATGTAGTAGTAGCACCAGTACTAGCAGTAGTAATAGTACCATAGTAGTAATAATAATAATAATAATAGTAGTAGTAGTAATAATAATAATAATAATGGTAGCAATAGTAGTAGTAGTAACAGGAGTAGTAATAGTATAGTAGTAGTGGTAGTAGTAGTAGTGGTAGTAGTAGTAGTAGTAGTAGTAGTAGTAGTGGTAATAGTAGTAGTAACAGTATTAGTAATAGTAGTAGTAGTAGTAGTAGTAGTAGTACTACTACTACTACTACTACTAATAATAATAATATTAGTAGTAGCAATTACTTAGGTAACTATGCAACAGAGAATGGAAAGTGTGAACTGGAAATTAAGAAAAGGATAGGGAATGCAAATGTACTTTTGAAAGATTACGAAGATCTTGAAACACCGCAAAATGTCAGTGGCTACAAAGAAGAGGGTACTAGAAGGTTATGTAACATCTGCTCTGTTATATGGTTCTGAGTGCTGAACAATATCACCANTAGTAGTAGTAGTAGTAGTACTACTACTAATACTAATAATAATAATATTAGTAGTAGCAATTACTTAGGTAACTATGCAACAGAGAATGGAAAGTGTGAACTGGAAATTAAGAAAAGGATAGGGAATGCAAATGTACTTTTGAAAGATTACGAAGATCTTGAAACACCGCAAAATGTCAGTGGCTACAAAGAAGAGGGTACTAGAAGGTTATGTAACATCTGCTCTGTTATATGGTTCTGAGTGCTGAACAATATCACCATCAATGCAGAAGTGGCTGGAAGCTGTTGAAATGTGGCTTTACAGGAGAATGATGAGAATATCATGGGTAGACCATGAAACAAAAAAGGAAGTTTTGGGAAAGCTGGAGCAGAAAGGTGTTTGATAAAAACAATCCGTGAAAGACAGATGAGGTTTTGGGGGCATATCTAGAAAAGGACTACAAAATAGAGGAAGACAAAGATTAATATACTTGGGAAGTCTCAAGTGCCATATTAAAAAGTGTATATCAGCAAGTGAGAAGGAAAAGGCAAAAGCTGGAGATCTGCTACATTTGATGAGAGAAAGAAATCTGTGGAGGTTCATGATCGCCAACGTCTGGAATGGATATAGCACTTAGAGAGAGAAAGAGAGCGAGAGAGAGAGAGAGAGAGAGAGAGAGAGAGAGAGAGAGCGAGAGAGAAAGTGTGTGTGTGTGTGTATATAGTAACAATAATAGTAGTAGTAATAGTAGCAGTAACAGGAGAAGCAGTTGTAGTAGTAGTAGTGATAATAGCAGTAGTAGCAGTAGTGGTAGTAGTAGATGTAGTGTTTATTGTAGTTGTAGTAGTAGTAGTAGAAGTAGTAATAGTAGAAATCAAATCCAAGCTTTATCATTAGCAGATTTAGTTGTTATTATTGTAAAGTAGCCTTCCTTAATCCAGCTGCTCCATATTATATACATAGGGGTACCAGTTTAAGTAAACTGGAGAATGAGTGTAGCTTTTATTTCTTCTACGTTTCTAACGTTTTTTTGCCTCTTGTTTTTAACAAAAATAGATAAGATAATGTGCAGGCTTTTTACCATACGAAAGCATCAAGCCCGATGTCCATTTGCATAAACTCTTATTGTCGTTGTTATCTGTTGTTACTAGTTAAAATGTTTTTGACTATTTCTACGAGAAACTGTCTCTTTGCTTGTATACGATCGTATATCATTGAGATTTTCCCCCCGGAATACAGATTAACCATCCATAATTTAATATTTTAATATGCTATAAATATGTAACAACAGATTATACTTTACATTCTGTTTACTGCAAATGACAGTGTACTTGGAGAATGTCATGACAATAATAGCAAATTGCTTAAGATGTTTATACATGATTAACTGATTGTAAATCTCTTTACCAGAAAACCAAGAGTTTCTTAACTGGAATAAAAAATACCAAAAAAAACCATTAAGTGTCCCATACAGCAAACTGTGGGTAGTTGTTTCCAAAATAATACTGCTAAGTATTATTAAAACTGGTATGGTATTCTGTTGTACTCCTACTCTTACTATTTAAGTGCACTGTACTGGTTTAAGAATAATAATATTGAGATTTTAAATTGGGTGCTTGAATCGACTTTCACTGGCATTGCCGTAATCTTCTATACGATGTTGAAATTACTTGGCTGAATCCTTGAAATTATATGCTTCAGTCATTTTCAAAAAAATATGGTAACAGGATTTCATGTTGAATTTATAGAATAAAAAAAGATGGTTTGCATGAGTTAACTCTTTTGAATCTCACATCGATAAACCAGATGACTCACCTTGAAAATAAATGCACATACATTTGTATGTATATAATTTATAGTAAATAATAGTAATAATAAATAGAGTAAAATAAATAAATAAATGATAAATAATAATAAATAATAATAATACTATATATAATATATATGCTAATATTTGTGATAGTGTCGGTCGTTTTGAGTGAGTGAATGAGTAAGTAACTCACCTGCATTCTGCATCCCAATAATATATTTTTTAATTAATAGAATAAAGAAAGAAAGAGACTGAGCAACTAGCTGAAAATATTTTCTTATTATTAATTCAATCAACAGACGTGAGTGGAGCACTTTATAGCTTAAGTTCTGCAATTAAAATTTAATGTGTTTTTCTTTTAGATGATGTGGATAGCAAGTATTGTAAATCTTTCACTTTGTAAGTAATGATAAAAGTAATTTAGATATAGAGTAATTTTATTTAACTTTCTTTACAAAGTTTGGCTTATTTAAACCTTTTCTTTCCTATCAAACAACTACTCCATTGTAGCAGTTTACTTCATATCTTTAAGTAAACATCTTTGAGGTGTTTTGACTATAGGGAAGGACTAAGAATAAGTAATATGTGATCGATACCTCTGCTTCGATTCATTTTCTAGTACAATAAATGCCTGATTTAATCAAAAATTGCTTTGACTTACATTTTTGTTATTTACTCCATGACATCTGTAACTCAAGTCCCGGATACTTCGAACTTTCGTCAACTTAAACCTAGTTTCCATTCTCCTTGCGTTAGAGGAGCTATTTACTAAAAATTTGACCTGGTAAATTTGAACCATTTTAGAATTCCCACCAGAGACACTTTAGGTCCGATTATTATAACTTCCTAAAAAAATCGAAGCATAGGAAAAAAAAATTTATTGATGGTTAGTATCATCGAAGAAAGTTTTTCAAATGTGATGTAGTCATACATTATTTCTGGTCTAGCAATCCAATACGAGATTTCCTCGTTGTAAACAATAATGTTCGATAAACTGTGCTCTCTTTAAAAGGCCAAGCTTCACTGTCTTAACAATAACTTAACCATCTTAATCTTCAGCTTTATTTATATATATATATATATATATATATATATATTTGTTTTTGAAGATTTTCTGTTTCTTCTGTGACCAAATGACCAACAACCTTCTCACCCATGTTGACACAAAGAGTGTCACTGTCTGATATTTTTATTTGCGTCCTTTTTTTTTTGATCAACTCCTGGCTCCGAGATACTTGCGTAAATATGAAAGCATAAAAATCAACAGAAATTTTTCTAAATTTTCCTAAAGAAAATAACTGGGATCTCGCCAAATCTCTCTATACCAAAAGCATGGTTTCTTTTAGTTTGAGTAAATAATACGTAATCTATTTTGAACATTTGTTCTTGTCTGACATAATGCATCATATCCATGTTCTACCCCCAAATTACTCTTTTCATGTTAATAGTGTTGATAGTTAAAACACCCAGCCCATAGCTACAGTACAAAATATATTCAGCTGGATTTTGGATTACCGTAGATTTAAAAGGCGAATCATTTACTGCTGTCGAATGAGTTTCTCCGTTCCATTTTGGCTTCTTGCATGAATGAAAGATCAAATTCACAACAGCTACCGTGAAACCATGTATGTTGCATGCAGGTAAAGGTAAAATGGGATTAAAAAGTGATTTGACAATTATTAAGCTTTAATAAAAATGTTGGGAGTTTATTCAAACATCGAACTTGCTAAGAGATATTATTATTATATTACTATTTTATACGAAGTTTTTTACAGGATGTATCTACAGTCATATCATATATACACTATGTTCATATTTATATACTGTTATCACAGATGTCCTGTAAATAAATATAGAATGGCAAAAAATACTGTCTGATTGGGCTCAAAATAAGGATAAAATTGTTGACTTGTTTAAATTGGCTTGGTCACAAAAAGGTCAACTAAGTTCAAGATTCATCAAATGAACAGTTTGTTACGGGAATTTACACATGGTTGGTTAAAGTAATATTTTACAATGTTCCTTGCTTAAGAAGTGCGGTAAAAACTAAGTTCATATGCTTGCTAAGGAAATAGATTTCGAGCATTGTCAAGCTCTACTGGGTGGCTTGATAGAAAAAGAAATGATCCAGTGTTCCCAGTTGAGATAAAAGCAGGTTGGTAAGAAACAATATTTCAAACAATCTTATCAAAAGACGAACTGAAGGACCTTTGTAATTTTGGTACACCTTGATATTTAAGATCTTTAAAAAAACTATAAATCGTTATGTATCGGCGGAAAGCAGGGCCAAATGTTTTTCAAACGGATTGCAGCATCGTATGTGGTAAGTAACAAGTTGCCAAAATTTCTAATTGGAAAGCCCAATTTGGCACATTATTCTAAAGTTGTCAAGAGCTTTCTTTTTTATACCAAGCATAAGAGATTTGGATAGGTAATTTTTTTAAGAATAAATTAGAGAACCAGGTGAAAAATTTAAAGGAGAAGAGTGCGAATAGCTTTATTAGCTTTCTTTCTCATTCCAAAATTCGAAGTTTCGAAACCATAGCTGTCCNAACTAAGTTCAAGATTCATCAAATGAACAGTTTGTTACGGGAATTTACACATGGTTGGTTAAAGTAATATTTTACAATGTTCCTTGCTTAAGAAGTGCGGTAAAAACTAAGTTCATATGCTTGCTAAGGAAATAGATTTCGAGCATTGTCAAGCTCTACTGGGTGGCTTGATAGAAAAAGAAATGATCCAGTGTTCCCAGTTGAGATAAAAGCAGGTTGGTAAGAAACAATATTTCAAACAATCTTATCAAAAGACGAACTGAAGGACCTTTGTAATTTTGGTACACCTTGATATTTAAGATCTTTAAAAAAACTATAAATCGTTATGTATCGGCGGAAAGCAGGGCCAAATGTTTTTCAAACGGATTGCAGCATCGTATGTGGTAAGTAACAAGTTGCCAAAATTTCTAATTGGAAAGCCCAATTTGGCACATTATTCTAAAGTTGTCAAGAGCTTTCTTTTTTATACCAAGCATAAGAGATTTGGATAGGTAATTTTTTTAAGAATAAATTAGAGAACCAGGTGAAAAATTTAAAGGAGAAGAGTGCGAATAGCTTTATTAGCTTTCTTTCTCATTCCAAAATTCGAAGTTTCGAAACCATAGCTGTCCACTTACGACCTCTATGCACAGCATCTCACCTTAAACCTATATCTGAAGATATGATAATAAGCTCATGCAAAGTAAAGTACCGTACAAGAACTATTTTAAGGTTAACTGATATAACAAATGGAGGAAATCCATTGCTGACGTTCAACATTCTTAAGGCGATTGATTTCCTCCCTTTCATTGGAAGGCATTACAACTGACACTATAAGTATTTACTTCACCAAAGGTCCAATTCCTGCACTAATTAAAGAAGTGCTCTGAATGACGGTAAGAATTCATTTCGTGAATTCAGTGGTAACTCAGAACTCAGACGAATTGAAAAGTCAGCATTCTCCTTGTGCAGGGGTGTTGCTGAACCTGAATTTGCTTCAACTGATGACATTGTCTTCAAGACAGATACCTCTATGTTGTAAGATATTATTGTAGCTCAGTTACGTAGAGAAAACTAAGACTATGGGAAAACAGATAGTAATAAAGATCATAAAGGAGATGTGAAAAAGTTGTTGCCAAGAACATAAACAAAGCAGAGGTCCGTAAGCATGATTACCGAGGGAGAAAATGTTAGATATGGCATTTTAAAGTATCAAGGATAGCAGAGGAAAGCTTTAAGCTCAGTCTGAGGAAACAAATGTTTTAACTATATTTTCAAAGACAAAATTGTGCATGTTTATTGATTATATGTATTGCTTTGTGCACTGCGGTTTTATTAAGCTAGAAATACTTAGTGGTTGTTTTCAAATGTAAAAAAAATGCGATGTGGCAATTTTCTGTAAAATGAAAACAAACTGTTTGTAAAAATGTAGGCCTCATCTACCACCCAAATCTTCAAAAGGGAAAATTATTAAATTTTAAATAAATAAAGCTCACTTTAATACCCGTGCTCTCCCCTCCACATATGCACATCACACACACTGGCACCTGAAACAAATTCCTACCAACTCGAATCTTTTAGTGTTGCCTTTCAGGGTTCACCTTTATGCTGCTATTATTTTTTTACCCTCTAAAGTTAAGGTTTTTCAGCACGAAGCTAGGAAAGGGTTTCTTTTAATTTTCATGGAGTAAAAATAGCAAGGTCAGGGTTTTTTTACTTTAAGACGGTTAGAAAGTAGAAATTTGTATTGTTCTTTCCTTTCTTGTTCTCCCTTCTTTCAGCATTGGTGGTGGTCTTCTAAAATTTTTAGTTTCCAGCAGCAAGCAGAAACTTACATAGCGTTAACTCTATTTTCTCTTCTATTTTCCTTGTAGCTTTAAGTCATTTTTTGCAGTTCTCGGACTTGGACAATGCTAAAAATAAGGGATGCATTTGGAAAAATGGATGCTTTCCTTGTCAAATGAAAAAATATTCTTTAAAATCATTTTCATGTGTTTTTCTTTATACTGTGTGCTGCCATCTTTTCTAGCATTTTTCCCCTTTATCACCTATCCCTACTATTACTATTATTATATACCTTTTTTCTCGAATAATACTCTTATCGTCTTTGATTAATTTTCATTTGGAATGTACAATGCGCAGGGTATTAAAAATTTCGTTTCCGAAACTTAGATTGTCTCTCTTCTAGTTGGTATACCATTGTAGATGCAGTAAATATAACAGAAGATTTATTTCATATAGCAACATTAAATAGTTGGGCTTTTAGGAAGGGAAACATTTTGTTGCAGTAACAGTTCCAGCAACTAATATTTCTCAAAATATCAATTACTGTAACTGAGGTTTACAAACAAGTTAATGTTTGCAAATTGGGATTAGAAAAATTAGATGTGCATAAGGTTTTATAAATATATATATATATATATATATATATATATACAACCAGATGTACCAGGTGTTGCTCGGATAAAAAAGTGCAATTTAGTAGGCAAGAAAGGCCCTGTCAAGATAATTGTAAGGTATTGCTCGATAAGAAATGTGATGGTAGACCATTTCAGTTCAAAGAGCTGCAACTACCTTGACACTTGGAGTGTGGTATAGATATAATAGGTAATTTAAACTTTGGTAATCTTACGAAAGATAATGTTAAAACTTCAAATCAAAAAATGCTATGGTAATACATTGGCAAAAAAAGAAGATAAAAAAACAAAAAGTTTGAAGTCCTCCCCGGCGGGGAATCGAACCCCGGTCTCCCGCGTGACAGGCGGGGATACTCACCACTATACTACCGAGGACATGTACGGTCAAAGAGATTACTGTATAGTAAAACAAATTTCTTAATTTTAAAAAAAGTTTTAATATTGTTTTATTTTTGTTTTGCAAATTATTTATTAAATATAATCTTAAAATTTTTATATTTTAAATTTTATTCCAATTTTTGACTGGAGGCCTCCTTCACCTTGAAAATGGGATTAGCCGCCCCCCAAATGCCCCAGAATATGACCTCTGAGGTCAGCTTTTTATATCTCATATCCTCTTCCGGATAAAGATAGACTTACACTCCAAATTTCAGCTTCCTAGGTTTAGTACTTTTCTCATAAATTTACTTGAAACAAACAAACAAACATAGTTTTATATATCTAGATGTGTATGTCTTTCTCTATATAATCACTATATATTCAATGAAAAATGAAATAAAAGGTACAAGATTGCAATAACTTGAAGTTTCATGTTTGCACAAATGAAATAACGAACACTTTGCAACGGCACCATTTTGCCAAGCATTCAAAGTTGTTGAAAATGCTAGGTTTGTGATCATACCTTTTTTTATATTTTAGCAAAAATTACAATAAATAACTTCTGTTGGTCAACAAAATTTGTTGTTTTTCACTTTGGTTCAGCAATAATTTTTTAGTACCTAATATTCCAATAGGATTCTTTTAATTAATCTAGTTAAAATATATTGTTGGTGTGCGTTTCCACCGATCAAGTTTTCTCTGATTGCCTGTTAATTCCGTTCAATGTGCGAATACAATATTTTAATACCATGGTCAATGATTGAGAACAGATATACAGGGAGAGGCAAAGCTATGGCAAGCTCATTAAAATCATTATTTATTTTAATTTCCAAAGCCAAAAAGTAGTTTTGTCTTGCATTAACCAAAGTGTTACCAGCTTCAAAACTAAGTAGGAAAGATTTGTTTTTTGCTAGACCTGAACTTTTAAAACGGCCTTGGTTGGTGAAAAAAAATCAACTCCAGGGATGTGGAAGTTCAGCGATTGCAAGAACGTTGAATACAGGGCGGACCACATAGAGAGAAGGTTGGCTTCACTGTAGAGTGGGTAACAAACGCGGTACTAAATAGAATGAATACCTTGGGTAAAAAGCATTTTCCCGTAAATGAAGAATTAGTTATCAAGGACGGTATCATTGACCAGCTGATTGCAAAAAAATCTCAGTACACTTGAGTTGATTTGTTACTAATGTGCACACACATATATATATATATATATATTTTATACCTCGTTTAAAAAAAGCCTTGTATACTGCGAAGCTAGGTAATCAAAGTAGCTGTAGTCTTTAAAACACTACGTTACAGCTAAATACTGAGCCCCATTTAAAGAAAATCTTTTTTTAGGATTTTACACTTCAAAATAAAAAATGAGAAGGTATTGTCAATACTTCATTTTAGCTCTTTGGAGAGTATTTGTTATTGGATTTTAAACCATTTTGAAAACCCTATTTATAACACCAATCCAGTTGACCACAACGTTTCTTCGAGTTGTCTTATCTTACCTAATACAAACTCTCTTTTTTAACGTAAAACTGTCATGTTTAGACAAGAGACATTGAGTAGGTCTTGTGTCTACTTTACTAAAAGGAAGATTAGTTGGACCAAAAGTTGCTGTTCTTAACTATTAGTTTTGAGGCTGGGTTGTTTTTCTATTGTTCTTCTATTGTTCTTCTATTGTTCTTCTATTGTTCTTCTATTGTTCTTCTATTGTTCTTCTATTGTGCTTCTATTGTTCTTCTATTGTTTTTTTATTGTTTTTCTATTGTTTTTGTATTGTTGTTATACCGTTCTTTTGTGGTCCTTATCTTACTGTGATCCCTCCAGCATATTTCATTCCTGTCGATAAAATTGAAGAATGAAACTCAGCAAAGTTCCATTCTCTTTATTCCATTAAACAATAATATGACTTATATTCAATAAAATATAATCTGTTGATCAATTGCAATAGTTATGTTTTCTATTTTTCCTAATACTTCTGGGATGTATCAANTTGTTCTTCTATTGTTCTTCTATTGTTCTTCTATTGTTCTTCTATTGTTCTTCTATTGTTCTTCTATTGTTCTTCTATTGTTCTTCTATTGTTCTTCTATTGTTCTTCTATTGTTCTTCTATTGTGCTTCTATTTTTCTTTTATTGTTTTTTTATTGTTTTTCTATTGTTTTTGTATTGTTGTTATACCGTTCTTTTGTGGTCCTTATCTTACTGTGATCCCTCCAGCATATTTCATTCCTGTCGATAAAATTGAAGAATGAAACTCAGCAAAGTTCCATTCTCTTTATTCCATTAAACAATAATATGACTTATATTCAATAAAATATAATCTGTTGATCAATTGCAATAGTTATGTTTTCTATTTTTCCTAATACTTCTGGGATGTATCAAGCTACGGATATTTTTAAGTCAATTTTTTATAACATCCAGGCTCTGTATTCTTGTAAAGTATGTTTTCCTGGTTGATAACAATTTTGGGTTGAGGTTTTTTTCAGTTCTTGATGAAATTAAGACTCGGTATTTGGGCCAAGTGTATTCTTACTAACAAAAAGGAGTCTAAAAGTTCAGAAAAAGCTTTCAGTGTTGTATCCACTTTATTTAACATTTACGAAATGCAGTAAATTATAATGTGCAGTAAATCATTAAGGAACTAGGCCTGAGCAATCAAACTACTAGGCAGCCTTCAGGGCTTTCGTGTGCCTAAAATTGTAAGGTGTTTTTCATTAACTTGTATTTGAAAATAAGTGATTTTTGTAAGCATTTTAACACCATATATTAATGATGTCTGACAATCACATCAAAAAAAAGATTTTCGCTTAGTCTTTTAAGTCCGATATTATAAAAACCGTTATATCAATTTGTAATTGTTGGAGGTCACTAGCTAATTAGCACCTTTTAAGACTAACTCAAACCTTAATTACTTTTGTTAAAAAATAAACATTAATCATGAAATGAATATTATTTAGTTTACGTCATAGACTTGTGACAAGCAGATTATTGATTTACTCCTTTGTTGTCTGCTTGTCATCTTCCACTCAAAAATATTTTTCATCCTCAAATGTCAAAAAGATTTCAAGATAGTCTGAATATTTATTAAAATTAAATATAAGGAAACCAAAATATGAGCTTACTTATCCTGGATGATAATTTTTTGTTTTTATTCCTAGCAAAATATACTCCTATTTCAAATTTAGTCTTCTTTGTGTTGGCTCGATTATTACTTGACTTTTGTGTTGTTACAAAAACTAGTGTTTGAGGTTTACGAGTTCAAATGCAAATTTGTTATTCTTATCAATCATTTAATTGTATTTTATTTGCATAGAGTTTCTGATTAGTTTAATCCGGTATACACTAAAGTAATTTTTTTTCCTGGGCAAGGTTTCCACTAAATTATTTTTTGTGCTCATCATCAACCAGAAATTTCCAACAGAGATTACCTTAGAGACCATGAACCTAGCTCTGTACAAAACGCCATGAATACAAAGGAATACAGTCGTTTTAGCTGCCAACGACTAGTCTAAGACTTGCGGTTTCTCCATATGGTCCCCATCTGCTCAAAATTAGAGGATGGCTCTTAAAAGAAATTTCTTGTTTGTACTTTAGAGAGACAAAGCCTTTTTTCAGAACATACAAACACATCGATAAGCGACTTATTCACAAAAATAAATCCATTGCTCTTGGCTCAGAGTGAACATCCATTTCATTATTCTCAGTTGACCATACTTACGTAGATAGCTATGGTCATAAATGCTATCTAGTTAATTAAAAATGAGATAGTCAAACTCTGTATACAAAATTTCTTTAACTTTGCAATCTTTTTCCTACATTCATAGCGTTGCGTCAAGATTGTTACCAAAATAGAATTGTCGGTTTAAAGAAAAGAATGCATCATGAATTTTTTTATTCTTATTCAAAATCTCAACAGGAGAAGATAACACAGTACATTTGACAGCAAATCTCTAGAGAACGATAATATTCACTGTTTTCCTAATTGAACAAGAGTCAACTGCAGACTAATGTCCAATAAAAAAATTATTTATCTTGCGGGTATTTCTCATTTTCATAAATATATATTTAA
Source organism: Morbakka virulenta (assembly GCA_003991215.1). Classification (NCBI taxonomy): domain Eukaryota; kingdom Metazoa; phylum Cnidaria; class Cubozoa; order Carybdeida; family Carukiidae; genus Morbakka; species Morbakka virulenta. The sequence goes on along the minus strand of RDPX01000006.1, from coordinate 4,594,328 downwards.
TTTTAACATTTTTATTAAGCTTCAGAACTGGACTTACGTAGATTCTAAAGTGAGAAATTTAATTGTCTTAATTAAAAGTTTATACAGTATTTCTATTTCAAATTTTTTCATGTCCTCTGTTATGTTTATTTTTTAGTTTAAGTAAAAACATTTTTTAAAAGTACATATTATATTGTTCCAAATAGTGGCTCAAGATTCCAAAACACAGTTGAGAAAGCATGCTAATTTCTAGGTAGGAAAGGAATTCAATGTGAAGTTAGGTTTTTTCCCGATCATGTAAACTACTCTTAAAAGTGGTACGGAAACTTCTTAAGGCGGGTCTTAACGTGACCTAGTGATGGAGAAATAGCTTACCATGAGAGAGATTTTCTATTCGAGGATGAGTCATTTTCCTGGACGAACAGTGGCCTTTGCGTTTCTATGTTTTAAGTAGCAGACATAAGTTTGCATATATAGTTGGATATAAACTTCGGAGAGGGAGAAGCCAAAAAATAAAAGGATTTAAAGTGAAGTATGTAGAAAAAAAAACAATAAAAAAAGAACTTCTTCACTTATGTGACTTCTAGCTTTGCTTAGGGTAAAAAAAAAGTTAAATTTGAAATGGGTTAAAGGTCGATTATGGCAACCCTTAATATTTGGCTATCACGCATCTATCCAAAATTACGGCCTTTTAGATTCTGGCAAGTATTCTCACTGGTTTAAGAAAGGCAGAGGATGTTTTTGTTCCTGGAAACCTACTCGTGAATTACTGCAGATTTCGTCTTGAGGTTAAGTGATTAAAACTCCTTCGAGCCATTGCTATGCAATTTCGATAAAAAAAGTCTTGAGGTGAAACCTTCGCAACTTTAGAAGATCTGATATACCAAGGAAAAATTTTATTTTGTATTTTCAAGAGTTGGGATTCTAAGATGCTTAATTGCGTTCACTCAATAAAAGAACCAAAAACATGATGTACCTTATAGTATTAACGTAAAACTTCTACCTGCGTTGTTTTCCTATCACCAACCATCTACCGCAATCAAAGTGAAATAAAGCTTTAAATCACATAAATTTCTGTTGTTATTTTTTCCCATCAACGATAGATATATCTTCTAGTAAAAATATTTTACTTTGAAAAGATGACCACGACGAGTGGTGTAAATAAACAAGAAAAACTAAGATATTTCCTGTTTAAATCAAGACATTAAAAGAATATGGAGAATGACTTATAAAACTAATAAAATATACGGTGAAAGTTAAAAAGTGAACAAAGTTCTTAATTATGTGAAAAAGTTTTGGAACGGAGAGTGTTAACTATTATTCTATACTGCCATGAAAGTCATGTTCATTTTGGCCAAAATATTTTCTCGTGGTATTGGTTCGGACTTAGAGGGCAGAATGAGAAACTTTTAACTGGGTGTTATTATTATTATTATCATTATTTACGAAATTTATACAGGATAACCAATTCAAAAATTATAAAAATATATACATATTTACAAAAACTTCTGTTGTCAAATGGGTCCTGTTTTAAGCTTAAAAGGAAAATAACAAAAAAGTATTTGAGAAATCTGATTTACTCACGGATTCGAAATCTGCAAAATTTAATACCTCAATCGATCCACTAAAGTTTAACTTGAGCCTGAGAGTTTGAACTGTTGTCAGTTTAATTTGAATCTAGAAACTAAAATTAGATATATACAATAATATAAAATCATNAGATACAGGGACGATTGTCTTGCAATTTGGTGTGGTGAAGTTGAAAGATTAAATGAATTTCTTCAATTACTTAACTCTTTATTGCCAGGAATAAAATTCACCATGGAAATTGGTGGTGATCAAATTTGCTTTCTTGATCTGAAAATTGTAAAGCATAACAACACTTTACAAACGACTGTTTACAGCAAACCAACTGACAGCCATCTTTACTTGCATGGTTCATCCTGTCACCCAAAAGGAACCATAAATGGTATATCGAAAGGAGTTGCCGTCCGGCTACGTAGAATCTGTTCGTCAAAGGATACATTCCTAGCTAAATCCAAAGAGTACCAGGCTTATCTTGCAGCACGTGACCACAATCCAAAAGTTATTCAAGAAAGCTTCGGTAATATTGCTAACCGTTCGAGAGAGGAAATTCGTGAATTGAAAAAGAGCGATACACCTAACATCCGTCGTACACTCTTTTCGACCCAATTTAATCCACGTGGTCCCAACATAAAACAAATTGTTAAACGCCACCTTCATCTTCTCGATACCCCAACTTTGTCAAAAATATTTCCAGAAGGCTCAGTAGGAGTTGTCTTCAAGAACCTTCCCAATCTGAAGCAGCTAATGGTCCGTGCTGATCCATACTCACCAACTATCAAGAGATCTTGTGAGGAGATTCGTGGTTACCAACCGTGCAAAAGAAAATGCGACTCCTGCAACAACTTTGTTGATAAAGTCGATTCTTTCCGATGTAATGCAACAGCGGAAAGTATTCAAAATTCACAAACCGATCACTTGCACCACACCTAACGTAATTTATGTAGCTTGCTGTACAAAATGCAAAAAAACAAGGAGTTGGTTCAACTGAGGACTGGAAACCAAGACTTTGTAATTACAACAAATATTTACGTTTTGTGTTAGTTGACTACGTTGAAAACGTAAGTGTTGAAGAACGTGAAAGCATTATGCTTGAATAAGAAAAGTTCTGGATTGGCTCCATTTGCACTATCCACAAGGGACTTAACGATTATCATGATTGGAGACGTACTAAACGGGTACAGAAATTTAAAATCGGAGACTGGTAGTTTTTAGAACATTTTTCTCTCTTTCTGTCACTGTCACGTCATTTTTTTGTCTCACGTGCCTTGTGTCCGTTGAGAAGTGTGTTGTCATTGAAAATAAACTTCTTTTTGTTCACTTCACAGCTCCCCAGTGACAATTGTCTTTTATAAATGTTTGTTGCATGCCAATAAATTGTCACTTAGCAACTTGTTTGCAGTCTTGTCACGTATACGTTTTTTGCTTGTCAGTTTCTTGATAAAGTCTGTAGACAGACGAAAATTTGAAATAATAAATAAAATTTTATTTACTTAAGTAAATGTTGGCATACTTTCTTTACTCATTTCCTGTGTCAAATATTATTGTTATTAGCTGAAGGAGTTTGTCAGTGTTGGTTTGGCATATTTCCTGTGTCGAATATATATATACATGCAGATGGACAGAGGTACACAGAGAGAAAGGCAGAGCAATAGAACAAGGAAAGTGTTCACAGGGAGATTTACATTTATGCTCGTATATTTAGAATGTGTATAAGAGTATAACACTTTAATGATACGGCCATCAAACGCGGTACGCAGCCAGGTGGGTTTTACTAATAAACTGTTTTATACTTGATCTGCTTTCAATAACTCAGAATTACTTAACTAATATATAGTTTGCTAAACCTCTAAAAACCACACATATCGACACAGAAGGGTTTTAGTAATTATAGTTAATTACTAAGACTTTTATAACAAAAGTTTTTAAATATATTTTATTATATTAATTATTAATTTTTCTTAATAGATTATTTTATTATTTTTGTCAATTAATTTAAAGTCAGCAATCTTGACAAAACCCAACTATTTAGAGCCTGAAAACTAATGAAAACATGAATTAAAAAAGCATTCCCAAGCTGGGGCTTGAAATCCTGGCTTTAGCATTGCATGTACAATATTCTGGGATCGTTAATGGTACACTTTCAGTTGCTTGGAGTATTGTGACTTTCATCCTCTAAAACAAATTTTCCTTATCGAAAGTTCGGTATTTGTTTGCCGTTCTGTGTTTGTTAGTTTCTAAAAAGCACCCGAGCTGGTGAGACAGACAGACAGAGACACAGAGAGAGGGGGTAAAGACTGAGATAAAACAAAAAGACAAATAGAGAGACATACAGGGAGACATACAGAGAGATAGACAAACGCAGACAGAGCGACAAAAGGGGAAAAAACCGAATATCTAGGTATCCTTGAGACTTCCTAAGAGAGGTAAGTGTTGTCTACATAGTCTGTAATGGTCAAATGGATTGACTACATATTTCTTGGGTGTCTTTTTGTCGCAAATTTCCATCTTCTCTGACTTCAGTTCAGTGCTATGAGAAATGTGCATTACGCGGAAGTGTCTTCTAAGAATACACCATGTTGCATTTCCAAGGTATCACCACTTCAAGCTTTTGTTACAGCCTGTACATTAGGGCTACTTATAGTATAGAAATGGAATTTGTAACGATGTATAAAATTAATATGGACAAGAAACAGAGTACAAAAGAGGAAGAAAACAGGGCACAGTGAATTTTCTGACAGATTAAATTCTATGGGGTTACTCTCACAGCTCTTCTAAAAGTGATACACAAACCACTGTAGCCAAAGAAGAACTGCTCGCTCGTGGTTTTGTTTAAATCTCTGATCCACCACAGTGTAGCAAAAGCAAGTTTGGTGCATCTATTCATATTCATCACTGTCTTTCCGTAGTTTCTTCAATCAAACCATAAACCGGCTTACCTTGAAGTAACGTTGCCTTCAGCTTCAAATTTCCTAAAGTTGAATCATATTTTAACACACCAAGGTAAAATGTAAGACAATGCATCACAGTAAGAAATGAATAAAGGAAAAGTTAGGATCGAATTATTGACGTCGTCTTGTGTAAATGAAGCACTAAAATAGTAAGACTTTCCTTTATTATTAGGTATTCTTTCCTGGTATCCTAAGACAACAAAAAGAAACCAAGTAGAGAGAAATTTTGACAGATATCTACGAGAAGGCAAGACAAGAAAATATTAGCAATAGCTTTCACTATGTCAACATCAAAGAGGGCAAAGTTGACAGTATCAGAACATAAGTTACTACTGTCTTTACAGAGGGTTCTCGAGGAAAAAGAATTGTGGTGAGGACTCCATTACCAACATTTTACAGCGCACGCATCACATCTATGCAATTAAATGTCCATAGAACATGACAAGAGAGAATGGGAGGGGTAGGGAAGTTAATGTGGATGGATCTCCTCCAGCTCAGGAGCAAGAAGAAAGCTTCAGGACAACGAATTTACGAACCTCTCTTTTATGACAACTCCAACTGTCGTTGAAAGTCTAGAAGTTGATGCAACCTAATAAAACTGTGCCTGACATTCCTCCTGCTTTGTTGATGTCTACCTTTGCTTGAACGTTGGTTTATTCGCTCTCCTCTGATAATGTTAACTTAAAGAAGATGTTTCAGTTTAGGGAGACCCTTTTCTTATTTATTTGTTTTGTGTCTTGTCCGGTCTGAGGTCTCCTTTAGCTTTCACATTTTTTGGTATTTGTTGTATTCTATAAAGCTGCTATATTTAATGCTTCCAGTAGTAAATATTCAATTACAATACTGTTTTGAAATATAGTTGCTAAAAATAGGAAAGTTGGGCATTTACTATACAATTTGTGTAAATTGGCTCTTCCTAAGTAGTTACTCGTTAGCATGCATAGTTTCTGTTCTTCTCCGTGATGACTTTTTCTGTTCGATTTAGAAGGCGATTGGCTGTTGACATTATCCAAAGCAAAAAATTGTTCTTTCCGTCTGTGCGTTTTTGCTAGCAACGTGTCTTTTTCCAACGAGTGGTTTAAGAACATCGAATTAAAACCCAATGCATTTTTTTACGGTTCAGTTTGTGCGAGAATATCCATAAATTTATCTTCAGATTTTTGTCAATATTCAATCTGCACAGAATGGCAATTTTTGTCATTTTTGTCACAGGTCAACTTGCTGATTACTCTTGCTGCATTTTTAGTATCACTTGCTATTATTGATGTATTCCATTTTAGTTCAGTTGGACTAGCTTCTTATCTTTATTGTGATATTCCAAGACACACACACACATATATATATATATATATATATATATATATATATTTCTAGTTCTTATAAGAACTATCTACATATTAAAAATACTCAGATTTGATGATATTAAAAGCAGAACAGTAACTTAAGGCTTGTGTTGGGGAATAATAAAGTACTTCTGGCCTGCATGATTGGGTCTATGTTATATCTACACGTGGTTAAATAGCTACATTAAAAGTACTTACTTGGAGACAAAATCGATTTATTGTCTTTCTCTGAACAAATAACCCATCCCAAATATATTTGCCTTTTTTACTATCACAATACAAGACTAGGTACCTAAACAGATAGAGAATGCAGAGAAAAAATTTCGGCCAGGAGTACATAGATTGAACTAGGAGCATGATGCAAGAAGCAATTAACAGCTTATGTGGATCAAAGATAACATCATGTGGAGCCATAGGAACATTCAGTGAAAGAGTTCAAAGTTCAGATGGACCACCCAAGGATGGGGACATACTGGAAAAAAAGGGTATTCCAATTTTGGCGGTGGCGTATAACAGTACCTAGTTTCACTTTGTTTTTTCTTTCGTTTGTAACTGCTACCAGTCAGTGTATTCATTTCAAGAACTACTATCATGAAGGGTCAAAACATTCAAGTGAAACCTTTCCCTCCATTTACCTTTTTAACAGAGTGGGCTGTATCAGTCAAAACTTTTCTTCAAGCGGGCCAAAGGTAATAAGAAAAGCATCGACGAAACTCTAATAATGATATGATGATTAAACTTCAAAGCAATTACAATGTATTATGTAACTTGAATTAAACTGAACTAAACAAAACGTACAGTAATTAGAACGTACTGTAACAAAAATAAATTATTTTACACAGCAAAGAGGTTGCAAAAGAATGGTAGTATTTACAAAACTAAAAACTAATTTTTTGGTGTTCGTCGCGGCATTTGTAAAGTGATTTTTGACATTATTTTGAGCCAACAAGTTGATTAATATCAGCTCCAATTAAAAGAGTGCAAAATCCTGAACTGATTCTTCAAACTGGAGTCAGAGAGCTGAGCCTTGTGTTTTGTTTTGACATGTTCCATTTTGAATACGAATTACTGACGAAGGTCAGTGCCCCTGAAATATCTCGCACATCTCGCAATTTTTAAATGTTGGTCATATACTCTAGACCTTAATCGACTTAACCAATCAACATTAGAAATGAAAACATCCATAAAATCCTTCAAATCAGCCAATATTTTCGTTAATTGACAGGTGGTTGAGTTATGGGAGCAAAAAATTACCGCCTTACACGCCTTACTACTTAGATCCAGGAGCAGAATGTGAAAATATCAAATATCATTATCCTACTAATAAACCAAAATCAGAAGATAATTTACCTGAAGATTTGATATCATCACCATCATTTTTGACTCCTGAGTCTAAACCTGGACCGAAACCAAAAATGAAACCAGTTGATTAGCTATTTATGTTTTTAACATGGCTAAGACTTGGTTTTACGTTAAGGTTTACATCATGGTTGTTTAACACTCCACAATCTACTGTTTCTAGATACCTGATCACTTGGTCCAATTTTGTTTACCTTAAACTTGGTGCCATTCCAATTTGGTCTAATTTGGAACAACTTCAGAGAAACATGCCAAAAAGTTTTAAAGAAACTTATCCAACTACAAAAGTGATAATAGATTGTACTGAGTTATATTGCCAAAAACCTTCAAGTCTTACTATTCAAAGTAGCTTATTTTCACACTATAAGCATCATGTTACATACAAAGGATTAGTTGGTATAGCTCCATCAGGTGCAATATCATTTGTCAGCGAGTTATTTAATGGATCTATCTCTGATGTCGAAATAGTCAAACGCTCAGGATTTTTGCAAAAGGAACTATGGGAAAATGGTGATTCTGTAATGGCAGATCGGGGATTTACGATAAAAGATTTACTACAACCTATGGGTGTATCCCTTAATATTCCAGCCTTTCTCAGTGGTAGAAGTCAGCTTTGTCATGAAGAAGTTATAGAAAGTCAGACAATTGCAGCTGTAAGAATTCATGTTGAACGTGCTATACAACGAATTAAGAAGTATCGACAAATACGAAACGAAATACCACTTGTACTTCATGGCACAGTAAATCAAATTTGGACTGTTAGTTGCTTATTATGTAATTTTATGGATCCCTTAATACAGCAGTAATATATATTGTTATCACATTATACCATTCTTCATAAGAAAATTAGTTTAGCTTCAGTGTGCCTTTCAAGAGTAAAAGGTCAGACGAAATTACATAATTATAGATACAATTTTTATGAAGTTGTATAATGTGGTAACAAGTGATTTTTATAAAAATAACCTAATTTATCAATAAGATCCATGAAGTAGGATTCATCAAAATCGACGTTCACCATTATAATACCTTGGTACACATATACAATAAATAAACATTGTGTAAGCCCAGATAAACCCAAAGCTATCTGTACTTGCGTATAATAACCAAAAGCATGATCCTTTTTT
>RDPX01000006.1:4564085-4585315 GCA_003991215.1 Morbakka virulenta | reverse complement strand
CGCACATCTTGCAATTTTTAAATGTTGGTCATATACTCTAGACCCTAATCGACTTAACCAATCAGCATTAGAAATGAAAACATCCATAAAATCCTTCAAATCAGCCAATATTTTCGTTAATTGACAGGTGGTTGAGTTATGGGAGCAAAAAATTACCGCTTTACACAAGTATTATCACATCTTAATAGCAATGAACTTATTTGCACAATTTTCTTTGATGAATAATGCAGTGGCAAGTACATTGCATGCACTTAAGTTCACTTGTTAAAAAAAGGTATCTGTGAAACCTTTTTGTTTACCGTATTATGAAGGTGTTCCACCAGTCGTCATTCCACATAATTTAGTCTTGTCAAGTTTATACATTTCAGGGAGATTTTTTAACTCATCTATATTCCTTCCAGTTGTGGTCCCTTTTAAATGGCACATATCCAGGAGTTCCTGTCCCCTCAAATGTCTGCACTTTTTTGGCTTTCATCCAGTCCTATACTAAAAAATCCGCTAAGGCTAATGTTCTCTGTATACTTTTTCTTTTCTGGGCAAACTTCAACAAAATTAGTCAGGAAATCTTGTATGAACTCTTCTTCGCTGAAAGGCTCCCTCTTTAATGGAATCAATTTTCGGATCTTAAAACTGACCTTAATTGATGCTTCTGTGGCTTTTGACAGTAACAAAGCTGTGCTCGGTTTCGATGGACCTTTTGAATTACGAAGTACGTATTCCCAGTCTTTACACTTGTCATAGTGCGTTGTTTTTTTTGCCTAATGTCTCCTAATGTTACACTCTTTCATGACGCCAATGGTGTCACTGCACATTAAACAGAGAACCTTGTTTCTTACTACGACAAAATCTGTTCCACAGCTTTCATTGAACGCGCGGGAATTGGTGTCAACTTGACGCTTTTTTGACATGTTTTTAACTTCACAAGACTCCAATAGTTTTTTATATACCTGAAACAGTAACCACTCTCAAATATAGCGGAGACAGTTAATTATACTTTTCAGCAAGGAACCACAAAACTATCTGCCAACTTTACAGACAATATCCGTAAAGACAATTTTATCCAATGAGAAAGTAGAAAATAGTTTACGAAAACAATGCCCTGGCTGTGACTAGCTTTCCAGACATTGCCTTTTTTTGCTTTTAATATGTGCCATTTACGCAAATAATTCAATAGCTTAGATAATTAAAGTTTTTGTGAAAGCTAACATTCTTTTAAACTGATGTATTATATTTACTATTTGCTACTCTTCCAACAACTGTCCTTGCCAAAAGAAATAAACATTTTCATAATACGATTCTATTATCTCGCAGGGCCGTTGATTGACCACCCCTGGTTTAAACCAAGTAGAATTCGTGAAGATAAAAGCAACATGAGAAGATAGAAGCAACATGAAAAATCGTGATAAGTAAGTGTGGCAAAATGTCAGACAAGTACTGTATTGCATAATAAACGGGGATAGTATGTATGTTGTGCGATCAATGATGAAAATAATATCCTGTTTGTTCAAGTCCGACACAGATGTAACTGAAAATACAATGAGACAGCCATGACCTTGACCGTGCTCAATTATACCGGAGGCAGTTAGCGGAAAACACAGCTCTCCTAAATACGTTTTTAATGGATACACAGCTTTTGACTAAAGTATCATAGGCTTTAGGCCAGGTAACAGTATTCTGCATTCTTGGATTTATAATGATATACGCATTTTACGGGAAATGAGGTAATCTAATCCAAACTTTCTTGCACCTTGACCAGTGTTAGAAAAATTATACTGTTCTTGTACATAAAAATGACAAAATAACGCACCATTGCTCTGCATACTATCTGTTTCCACACTAATGCAATGTGCTGGCATATCTGGATCCAATCTGCTTTTCTGTGAAGTATTTGTTACCACTGATATACGAAAGAGTGCCTTCAATATGATCATTTAGGTAATGTAGCCAAGGAATAAAGTATTCACAAGAAATTGCTTATGTTCAATTTATACAAGTCAAATGAGACTAAAGATGACACATGAAATACTACTATTTGTTACTTTCCTAATGAAAACACATCCAGTCACGTCGGTAACCCCCGAAAAATAAACCAAATTCTAAATAGCTAAATATTCAGCAGCCATATTTACTTCCTTACAAGCTTTCATACCTTTGTTTAGAGTACTCTAAGTAACCATAAAATGGTACCACAAAAATAAAAAAGCACCTAATTTGAAAAGGAATTTTGTATGAATTTCCTGTCATTCGCCACCGAAAAGAAAACTGGCACTTTTAAACGTGAGTAGCGCTTTTTGCATTATATTTGGCCATAGCGTACATGAGATTACGTTGTTTACTCCAACCAGCAAAAGTGAATGTTTGTTACTGTTCACTAAATAGATTGATGGATAATAGGTATATCGCTTTGGGAGAGATGAACGAAAGAGGAGATAGAGCTAACGCCGGGTTGTCTGCATCCCAGAAAAAATACGTAGGTGAAGCCAGACTGCCATTGTATAGCTACGTAGCGAAAAGCACCGACAAAGATTGGATATGAAAAACATGTAAGAAGCCAGAACCAAAGAGAAGTTTTCGAGGAAGACAGTGGATCATCTGGAGTGTTAAGTGCGGACGAGGAGGATTTGTGCTGCAGAACTCTGACCATTGCAACACAGCCAACGAAAAAGGTCGTANGCAAAAGTGAATGTTTGTTACTGTTCACTAAAAAGATTGATGGATAATAGGTATATCGCTTTGGGAGAGATGAACGAAAGAGGAGATAGAGCTAACGCCGGGTTGTCTGCATCCCAGAAAAAATACGTAGGTGAAGCCAGACTGCCATTGTATAGCTACGTAGCGAAAAGCACCGACAAAGATTGGATATGAAAAACATGTAAGAAGCCAGAACCAAAGAGAAGTTTTCGAGGAAGACAGTGGATCATCTGGAGTGTTAAGTGCGGACGAGGAGGATTTGTGCTGCAGAACTCTGACCATTGCAACACAGCCAACGAAAAAGGTAGTAGTAGTAGTAGTAATAGTAGTAGTAGTAGTAGTAGTAGTAGTAGTAGTAGTAGTAGTAGTAGTAGTAGTAGTAGTAGTAGTAGTAGTAGTAGTACAGTCGAACCTCTAATAGAGGCCACTTTCAGATCCAAAGCCAAATGGCCGTTAATGGGAGGTGGTCGTAATTCGGGGATTTACTAAAAAAAAATTTACATCTTGCCCTTAACATGTTTTATGTGTTTATATGTTCTTTTGAAGACACCCGAGTGCCCTTAAAATAGTCGGCCTTTGACCGGCAGCAGTAAATAACAAGACTTCGGTAAGAAGACAATAATACTGGTTCAAATTCAAAACAAAATAATACCCAATTTTCGTAAATTATTAAATGACAAGTACATAGGCTTATATTACCCCAACTTCCTCCTTTTTTTCTCCTTTCCTCTTTATATACTTCGTCGATGGATTTTTTTCTTTCCTTCAATCTTCATGCGTACCCAGTTTATGCCGAAGGAAGCTCCTCTAAATTCATAAAGACAGGGCACTTTAATCCCAAAGCCTGCTCCTCTGTTAACTGGTTTTCCAGTTATTTTTGCTGAAGCGGAGTTAGTCGAGCGTCGCAGAAATCGAAACACAAATTTGTTAGTGTCAAGGTATGTGTCCAAGAACATCTAAATTTGGTCTTTTCTTCACCGCCACGGCTTCAATGTTCTCCGTGTTATCTGGTTCTTGAACGCAAAACAAACTTCACCTTCATTGGAAATCCAATGGGATTGATACACATGTTAGCCACGAATGTAAGAAGCAAATTCGAAAGACTCCATCGTGCATTAAAATAAACTTCGATTATGACAAAAATATTTCTTGGGCTTGTTAGAGAGGCCACACAACATTGAAAAGCTACAAAAAATCTCGAAAACTGTTGTTGAATTTTGGAAAAAGCAACCTGCTTGCCACTAAGCAAAGACAACATGCCTCCGCAAAGTGTCCAACTCAACGAGAAAAAATCGACCTGAACAAGTTTGCAGAGAAGAACCATTCTAAAGGAAGGCGTTGAATAGCTACCCTATTTGGAATAGGAAAACCGCAGTGAACTGCATTTGAAAGAAAACAGCAGATTATTTGAGACAGTGGTCCTCAAATGAAAACACACAAAGAAAACACTGCGGGGGGCAATGACTAACGACAAAATAAACAAGAGCGTTTGGAAATGGTTTTGTATGGCAAGAGAAGCAAGTGTGCCTGTCAGCGAACCAAGAAGAGGCGACAGAGATTGCGAAACAGCTAAATATTAAGGGTTTTGCAACTTGAAATGGACGGCTTGAAAAGTGGAAGTCAAGGCACATTGGTCAATTTTCAGTGGCTGGCCAGAGTTGTGTTGTCAGCAAGAAAATGGGGGGCAGCTGGAGCGAGCGATTACCGTAAATTCTGACAGGATTTTAATTAAAGGACATCTTTAATCGCGACGAAGCTGGATTTTTCTGGAGAGCGCTACCCGACAAATCACTTAACCAAAAGAACACTCGTTGCAAGGGCGGGGAAAAGTCCAAGCAACGATTGACAGCCTTTTTATCGTTTATACTCTCGATGAAAAGCTTGATCCAATAATCATTGGAAAAAGCGAGCAACCTCGGTGCTTCAGAAACCTTTGCCGGCCAAGTAGGATATATGGAGCCCATCATTACAACAATGACAATGCTTGGATGACATCTGAACTCATGGAAATAGTTCTGGGTAAACTGAACATGATGATTTTGCAGGGTCGCTCCAATTTTGTTTATGGTCACCATGTCACCCGCACGAACTACAGTCCACAAATTTTCCAATATCAAAATTGTATTCTTGCCTAAAAACATAACGTCACGCACACAACTGTGTGACGCGGTAATTATAAAGGTTTTCAAAGTTAAATACCTCCACTTCCAGCTTTGCCACGTTGCATCGGGTGTAACTGGAAATGCGATGGTCACATCTGTTGACGTACTTTTGGCAATAAAATGGGCTACTGCAGCATGGAACAAGATTTCACAAAAAAAACCCCAACAAACTGTTCGGAGACGCTTTGAAAAATGTGGGTTTGTGGCTGAAATCATGGAGACTGACGAAGATGATCCATTCCTTGATGAACAATCAAGCCTTCAGTCTTTTTCAACTGGGTTATACTGTAGATAATTACCTGGCTGAAGACGACTGCACACCAATTTATGTTTTGAGTATTGACACAATACTGCCAGATTGGAGAGCTTGAGCGATAAAGCAATTAATGAGGTGGTCAGGTCTGTTCCAGACAACGAATTAGATGAGAATGACGAAGAAGAACGCTACGACATTAAGCTACAAAAGTCGAGCTTCATTTAAGTGAAAAAGGCTCTTGATGCCATGAAGCATATGTGTTTGTTTACAAAACAGAAATTAAAAGAATTAAGTAATATGGTGTTGAAAATGACAACATATTTGGAGGGAATCCAAGTGAAAAAATCAAAACTTTTTTATAACAGATTTTCTTAATGCATAACCAATTGACATTTAAACATTTTTGTGCTTAAATTCATATGAAAAAGTTTGTTGTTTGGCGCCATTTTTTTTTTGTCTGTTTCTACCAGAATTAATAGCTGGCTATCTTTTGATAGTGTATGTTAATTTCAAGACCCAATTTCAACAATTTCGAAAAAAATATTTGAACTAGTCCATTTGTGTGGCCGCTTTTAGAGGGAAAAATTTGGTAACTTTTACTTTTTATTTGTGTCTGAACCAGGTGGTCGCTGAACGTTTGTGATTCGACTGTTGTTGTAGTAGTAGTTGTAATTGCTGTATTTGTAATAGTAGTAGTAGTAGTTGTTGTTGTATTAGTAATAGTAATATTAATAATAATAGTAGTATTAGTAGTATTAGTAGCAGCAGCAGCAGCAACAGCAGCAGCAAATAAGACGCTGTTACATCATATGCGTAATACAAAGCTCGGAACATCGATATTGAACTGATACAAGAAATACTACTCTATAAAGTAGCTAAATACTCTTTATAACAGGAAGTATTTTGAAAGATCACACACTGCTTATTTCTTCAGGTATATTTCCATTTCATTTACAAGTGTTTACGTACGGACAGCTGGTGCCTGTGGTCTTGGGTTTTCTTGCTGCTGTCAAAGGAAAAAATAAATTAAAAACTAACAGATTGGTGAAAACTAGTGAAGCTCAATTTAGATAAACACTAGTCATGAACGGGGATTAAAACGCGTTTTTAAGTTGTTTCCAAAAACCATGATTTTAGTCTTTTTAAGCTAACTCTAAGGACTTTGTCATTGGAATCCTATCTTCCAACAGTGAAGCTTCTCCAGTTACTCATCCAAGATACAACAATTCTGGTGAGGATATCTGCATAAAACCCCTCCCAAATTAAACCAACAAAAATTTGGTAGATAATGCCTCCTAAATGATTATAAACTGTGACAAACTCAAACCCACTGATGCACACCAACCTTCAAGCTATCGACCTAGCCCATTTAAAATCTTTATCACTACACAAACAACAGCAAAGGGAGTGATGCAGACCAGCTAACTGGGATTTTGAACGAGAGGGTCCAAAGCCCCAAAGTGGATCTACTGATGCCAAACAATGGATGTAAGTAGGTTTTTTTGAATTTAAGGGCTTTGTTTCAAGCTTGAAAACTAGCAGACTGTGAGGGAAATGAACAACTACCACCTAGATTTGCTTGAAACCACTGGGGCAACAGGGAAAACGTCAAGAGACAGAAATTACACACTGGATAAGTTATAATCTGGTCAGGAGGGTCATGCCAACACCATATTGCAGTGGAAACCTATCAGTAACTGTCTACTCTATGCCAGAGTGAACTTGAAATTTGTTAAGTCTACGTAGTGGTGGCCTATGCACCTATCAATGCTGATGAAGGGCATGATGTTTTACTCCTGTTGCATATAATTTAATGGAAGCTTGAGGTGTACCTGACGAAGTGCCTAGAGCAAATACTTGGGGCCTTCTAACCTTATACTATCTCCAATGAGAGCTTCTGATGAGGGCAGGAATGATGACACTCAGATGGAATTGGCATGGCCACATCTCCTGCATGCCACCCGACTTGTAACCTGGAGAAGCCCTTTAACAGACACCACAGGAAAAAAGGAGACCAGGGCAACCAAAAGTGAAATGGTAAAAGATGCCCACCAAAGAGCTGAAAAGCAGAGGATTGCCCCCAATGAAGTAGTAAAGAGAGCAGGTATAGAGCCCTTACAGTTGTCTTTAGTATAAGATGGCTCAGAGAGGATTAAGTTAAGTAGTTACAATAGGGTCAAGGCAGTTGAGGATTTCAAAACAGATGGTCTGCTTGTTAGAGGTCAAAAGGTGGTACCATTCCATACCATAACTTGTGCAACAAATTCTCGAAAACTGGCAAGATAAAAATAGAACTGATGATGAAGTATGGGCAAAAGAGAACCATGGCAAAAATCAAGGGAGTGTAAGAACAAGGTACATGTTTAGGAACAGAGGAGACACAAGAACCGCATTCATCCTAGTGATTGGTACACATTTAATCAAGAGTATTTCTTTTTTCTTTGGGAATGTTTTTTTGTTGAATAAAATTATTACTGAATAAAACTTTGGGAGAGTAAATGCTAATTTGATTTTCCACAGTTCAATGCTCAAAAACATTAGGAAAAGTTTCTCAAGATCATCTTTTAACCAAAACGTATGTTGGTATTGCCAATCTCAAAGGAAATGATGCAACAAAGCAAAATCTATTGTTGTGATGTCACCAATGATATAACTACTTGAGGCATCAAATCAAATCTGGATTTTCTCAAAATCCAAAGGCAAATTTTTTTCTCACTCAAGAATGTGAAGAAATAATGAAAACTGAACAGTACTGACCATACCGGCTGTGGCAAGCAGTGGAAACACGGGAAACATACATCTTGCTTTCAGTGGTTAATGGTACATTACACTATAATGATGATGGTGATGGTGGATTAAAGGGTAAAGCTTACAGTTTACATATTACCCAGCTACATAACCATCATTAAGTGTATCCCGACTTGTGTAAGTCTTAGGCATTAAAACCATTTCTTGTAAGGAGCAAGGATATCAAAGTTAAGTCTGTGATTCACTTGACAAATTGTTACCTGATCAATATTTTAATGAAAAACAGTTTTCCTTAAATGTTCAATTAAATTAATGGTCTTCATATGCTTTAAAAATATAAATTTTTAAAAATCTCAAAAAACATACTACTAATTTTACCAATTTAGTCAAATATGTCACAAGAATGAATGGGAATGGCTTTTCTCCCTTTTCTAAAACCAAAAATCCAAATGCACATGTTGAAAAATGAAATAAAAAAGATTTTCTGATCACTTGGTAGTATTACTGTAAAAATGCTACTGACAACTTCACAAAATATTGCTATTCAAAATGTATCTTCTGTGTCACAAGTACTATCAGCCATGATGCCTTCCATTTATGAGATGTAGTAATTAGTACATGATTGTATTTATACACACATATATACATATACACATATAAAAAACACAGATTTCTTAGTTAACGTGCAATGTACAATGTTTGTACAAAAAATGTAAAGCAAATTTTATCCAGGATAAATTCACTTACCCTTTGTCCAAACCTTTGTGGTGGCTTGCGGTTTCTTCGATCCTTTTTGGATCTATTCCTTACAACCTTGGAGTGAATAGCACAACTCACACAATACATTAGCTTGGCATACAGCTTTGGCAGTGGGTATCCTGGTGCTGGCTCTGTAGGGATAAGATTGACATATCTGACTTTTCAAGCAAAAAAAGGCTTTACTATAGATGTAAGAGCTTTATCATGTCATGAGTTGTATGTTTTTTCTGAGCTACGTTTCGAGAGATACTTCTCCCATCGTCAGGCTACTGAAATGATTAGATACGGCTATTTTATACTTTGGTAGTGAGGACGTGAGTGTAGACAGGGCTGGAGTTGTTTTGGGAAGTGGCGCCATATTACTGGAAGGNCAGACCTGCACCCAAACAGTAATAAAAGTGTATTAAATAAAAACCACTGGGCCAAATTTGGGGGCTTTAAAAGCCCTCTAATAAATGCAAAGCTTATTGTCCAAACAACAACATTGTCACCTCTGCTGGTTTAGTTTTACATTGGTCTATGCAGTAATATCAAAAACAAAAACAAGAATAACATAAAGCTTCTGAAACACAACTGTTTTACAGGCTTACTTATGTGGCCAAAATATATGATCCCAGGGTAAAACAGAAAGTCATTGTTACTAAAATGGTCATCAATATAGTACTCCATAGCTATGGGACAAAATGGGCCAAATTTTCTTTAATTGCAAAAATAACAAAAAATGACTTGGAAAGTTTTGGTTTATTTTTTCCTCTGCCAACTTGAAAGAATAATTTTGAACATTTTCCTACTAAATACAAGTTAGTAGAACAATTTGGCATAAATATAGCTGTCTAAAGACTGTAACAGGTTTAGCCTATGAAATTTGGCCATTTTCCTAAATTTGAACATGCAGAACTTTCCACTATCATATCGGACTGACTTAAAAAACAACAAGGGTAAAGTCTGGTAAAAAGAAAGCTCTTCTGCAGATAACCAGTTCTATTTCACATATTTTGACTTCAAATGAGGGTCAAAAGTCACCTACTTTTGTAATGTCAAAATCTCCACATTTAACACCATGTAATTTATGCATTTATTTATCCTACAGTAAAAACTGATGATTGTCTTCAGAGTAAGGTTTCTCCTAATACAGTAATCCTCATGAGCGACTCAGGAAAATAATGACTTATTTGCAATTGTGATGGTGCTAGAAACTGCTATATCAAGCCTGAGATACCAATGCTTCCCAGCAGTATACCCCTACCCAGACTAAACTTCTGTGACACAAGTAAGAGAGTAGCCCTTTCATAGCCCCAACACTGTTCTCGTTTTCAAGATTATTGATGTTGACCATTTAATTTTCAATTTGGAACACAGGGATCATAAAATTTGCATAATCTGGTGGTTAGGATTTCTAGCTTTTATTCAGACTAACTATGTTCTATTCCATTTGCAAACATTGTAACCTTTCTGCTTACCCAGAAAATTTTCTTACAAAATTATATGAGAAAAATAACAAGAAATTTACACATATAGTTCAGCTTTTTAAACATTCAACAATCTAAGAAAAATACATGAAGAAAACCAATATGTATATTACGGCTTGCAATAGTTGCCAAGACAAACTTACCTTTGTACACACTTGCTTCATTAAGATCACGGACAGCTGCAGCTTCTACAATGTTCCTGATCACAAACTTCTTTATAGCCTTGTCTTTTGGTACACATCTTGCACAATTAGTGCATCTGACTGACCGGACATGACCTCTACCATGCTTAGAGCGTCCATTATTCCTTCGTTTGGTAGTCTGGAAGAAAAAAACAACCCCAAATTAAGGGTAGTGAGCAAACACATCTTTATTTGCAGTCACATGAGTCAAATCAAATATGTGTATGCATTGCAGCTTTTAGTGCTCACTTTTTTCAAATTATACTTTTTCTTTCTGAGATTTCTGGGGTCATCTTGAGATACCTGTACCATGACAGTTGAGCATTTTTTTTCAAATTCTGGCACCACTAGGTTCTGCACAATAATATTAAGCCAGTAATTGCAATGCAGTAAAATTTCAAGTTAAAGGAAGCAGAATTTTTGGCAGCCTTAACACTGTTTAATGTTAAAACACACTTGTTTAATGTTAAAACACATAGGAGATAACTTTGCATCTCTCCTGACCACACTATTTCACACATCACATCTGAAGCATGAAACTGCCATTTTACAAAAAAACCCAGAGGTTCCCTGAATTTGGGAAAAATGAATGCACTTTTGAAATTGAAATCAAATAACAAACAAGGAAACAATATTTATCTTGGAAAACAAGCATGTGGCTACACAGGTTGAAAAAACGCCACCAACAACCCTATAAAATTAAGAAGTGACAAAATACACCCATAAAACTGTGATCACCTCATACACACAAGGGCTTATCATTTTTTCCTCCTAAAACAATAGAAAGAGATGATTTCTATGGTGTGCAACATACAACTCATTTGTTACCTATGATTATTGTAATAACAGCAAACTCTAGGAGTATCATTAACTGGAAATATTTGTCAAGTAAGCATTTTCCAACTTTAAATTAGAAATGAAGACTGCAATCCTGTCCTTTACAGTGTACAAACATATAGTCCCATACCAATATAACAAGCAAGCAATTCGAGCTACATTTTCCCTTACCCTTTCAGTCAAATTTTGTTTTTTGGACATGACAAAAAATTTTCTTGTGATAAAAAATTCAAATCTTTGAACTGGGTTAAAAGTACTGGGTGACAAAATGGTTCCTCAAATTGAAAAAATCTGATCAATATCGACTGCAGACTGCTACCACTAATAGATGCCCCCGTAGCGCCGAACTGTATAACTCAACCAAATAGACAGTCGTTTCCTTGCAACATTGTGCCTTGGAACCACTTAAACAGCAGCATTTGTCAATGCTACTTCAGTTCACAGTTCGCGTCCATGTCAGGCTCCAGGATGACGGCAACAAATTCGACAGCTATTGTACCGTCACTTTGAAGGGCTTAAATGTCGCCTCTTATACAACTTAATTAGTTGTACAAAAATTATGGCAACTGACCACAAAGTTATCAGCAATTGTCAGTCAAAGGATTCTAGTAGACATGACCCGGTCACAAGTAATGACGAGGGTGAAAACTGTTGTCAGGAATCAATACCAAATGTTTAGATTTGTAGCAGAAAAGTCAAAGATCGTTATAGAAATAAATAAGTGGTCTTGTTAACACAAAAAATAAGTAGCCATGTAAACGATAAACTGAGAGAATTTGCTTTTACTACTGCCATCAAGTTAATTGACTCGGCAAAACCGTGGCTCTAATTAACAACTTATGTTCAATGATCTAGATTCTTACAAACTATTACAAGAGCGGTAAATGGATTGCAATGATTTAAATAACTCAGAACCAAGCTACAAACATGGGCCAGAGGGTCGTTCTCGTTAGCTATCCCTAAAACTCGTAAGCACCGGCAGTCCTACGGGTCCATTACTTCAAACAAGAACACTCAAAATAGTTCAATATATACTATTAATAAACATAGTTTACACATGTGTCGTAAATTCACAAACAACCTCTGTTTGGGCTGATAAAAAAGGAATTATATCACATACCATCTTCTCAAACAGTGAGGAAACTTTTAAGAGGACATACACATGGGCTCACAGGGAAAAGAAATAGCAAGTCCGCTGACCGTCAATTTAAAGACCGCTCCAGCCCATTCTTCTTTGCTCAACATTGGCATGACGGAAAAACACATTCAGAAAAAAGCCTATTTCTGACGATGACAATTAAGAAAAAGCTATGGGCTGGACAAAAAGTAAGATCAATTCAATATTATGGCAAACAGTTTGTTCCAAAATCCTTTAACATCGTCAAAAGTCTTGAACCTGCCCGCCTTGGGCCCGTGGGACCTACAGAGAATGGAAATCAAATCCACCACTGAAAACACATTCTGATTTTTTGCTCCTTGTATTTTTTCCTTGTTTATCATGTTGGTTACCTTTTGCTTTGATCTGACTTAACTGTGCTGTCCAGACTCTTATAAAAGCAATAGTTAAGAATGCTTTTATTTGAAGAAGAAGTTTACCAATGGTGAAGCTGACTCACCGTGGGCAAGGAAGGGGAGGGTAAACCAGAATGATTTGAAAGGGGTGCATTCCTATTCCCTTAACTTTCTTTTATAGAGAAAATACCCAAGTGGCGGACAGGACCAGATAAATCACAGGCTCTCTTTCTGATGTCACGGGCAATTTGATAGAAGAAAGTCATGAGACAGACACTAGGATGTATATTTCTTTTTCATTTAAAAGATATTTTGCATCCTGCATTTTTGCTAGTGGGGCGAATAGGCTAAAATATTTCCCCCCCCTTAGCTTCGGGCCTGACGTTAACCATATTTTCTGACACAACTACCATGTTTTTGTGCCTGTCTTAATTAAAGGCTTTGCTTAAACAATTAAGGGGAATATTTTTCAGGACCTCAATAGCTCTCCCAAATACTATGATGGGGAATCCATAACCCATCTTCTTCTCTTTACATGTAGCAGAAGAGAACACCTTAGTAAGTGTTGTTACTTACCACACTTCAATTATGTTTTTTTAGAAATAAAATTCATTTAGTTACTCAA
Organism: Morbakka virulenta; assembly: GCA_003991215.1. Taxonomy (NCBI): domain Eukaryota; kingdom Metazoa; phylum Cnidaria; class Cubozoa; order Carybdeida; family Carukiidae; genus Morbakka; species Morbakka virulenta. The sequence goes on along the minus strand of RDPX01000006.1, from coordinate 4,572,074 downwards.
CCCTTAAAATTTATTTCGTCTCATCACCCATATATTAAGTGGAATGGAGTCCTGATTCATATTGATTTAGCAGAGGTCGAGTATTGTTGTTTATAAATTTATTCTATTTTAATAAGGACAGTATACAGTTTATCTTGAGTCAATTTTGCACTTTCTATTCACTAACAAAGGTATTTTGAGCAATACATTTAAAAAGTTGTCCAATATTACTCAGTATTAGTGAAGTAAGGATGAAGCTGCATCTAGAAGGCCAATTAGAGACTTTCCAGTGTTTCTTCCTACCCGTGATGCACAAAAAACAACGCGTAAATGGGTGGGTTCTACATCTTCACGTTCTATTGGAGGATGAGGCAAGTATAAAAAATTATTATTATCCATGGCAGTTACGTGTCATCTTATACCTAACATCTATTTGCTCACTTATTATCTGGAGAATTACTTGGTGCTTAGATTGCCCTTTAATGTTTTACAAGCATTTTCATAAATGAAGGCATTGGATCATGTGTAACCTTTCCGGACAATCCTACTGAGTACCTTCTACCATTAAAAGTTATGTTGTCCAGTGGATGCTCATGGTTTTCCTCTTTTGCACTGATACCATGAACTGTGAGTTATAAGCCAGTTTATCGTTACAGCTACAACTACTGGAAGTACATGTAACTATAGTGACCACAATATACGTTTTACCTTTCGGTGACATTTATAGAAACTGTTTTCCTTGTTTGAGCAAACAGAACATCTCTAGAAGTGTATTAAAGCTTTTCTTTGATCTTCTTCGTGAAAACTGAGGTTGCGTCAATATATCATATGGAATTTAGAGTTAAAGAAAATGTATATTTCTGTTCCATCTTTCACAAATAAGACCTTTTCATTGTAATGCATTCCTTTTTTTCTTCATACTAGGATCTAGCACTCAAGACATTCTTCTGTTAACAGGATTTGTTGTTTTTAGCATTGCCGTGTGACCTTCTCTTACCCATGACTTCTTTGCCAAGGTTCTCAGTATTTCTGAGGATTCAAATTTAGATGGTTACGCGATTTTAGTATCAACAAGCATTCTTCAATTAAATACGAGATTTCTTGTTCCTGCATTTCGTACAGAGGTAAACTATTTCTTCCCAGTTTCACCTATGATAAAGTTCTGGGATTTTTCGAAATGGATATGGATACACATACAATCTCCCACTGTGTAATTCATGAAGGCTAATTGTCCTATTCAGTTTATATTTTGTCGCTCAAGCTTTCATGTAAAGCACGAACTTTTTCTTGTTGTGTGCTTTACAATGCAGATATGCAGTTGCGGTGCAGAAACGGTTCGAAATACTCGAAACGGAAGAAGGCAGTAAGTGAGAAGTGTTTAAAGAAGCAATAGTAGAAACAGGTAAAGAAGTTATTCAACCCAAAGAAAAAGAGCAAAAGCAAGCTTGGATGAAACCAGAAATTTTACTTTAAAATTTTGGAAAGAGACTCGACTCTATACAACAATCTGGACCGTGACATAAGAAAGGACTGTAGAAAAGTGAAAGAGGCATAGATAAATGAGCAATGTCGAGAAATTGAAAACTGTAAGACCGCGGATTCTAGATTTATGCACAAAAAGATTAAGGCGTTGGTATGGAAGAGACCCTGCTGCTCAAGCGGATACATTAAGGCAAAAGACGGATCTATGGTCATGGAGAAAGAAGAGTTGATGGAGCGTTTGGCAGAGTATGTTGACGAGTTATTCATGGATGAAAGGGGAGGAAATTCAACCATCAAGAAAGCCATCGAAGGACCCAGAATTCTACCATGTGAAGTGAAAGAGGCAATTAAGAAGATGAAAGCAAATGAAGCCACGGGTCCAGACGGAATCTGCATCGTGATGATAAAGGCAGCGGAGAAATCCCTTCAGACTTAACCAAATCTGTATTCATCACTCTGCCCAAGAAACCAGGTGCTACCGAGTGTGAGCCACACAGAACCATCAGTCTAATGAGTCATATAACTAAGGTCCTAATGCGAGTCATAATGGGAAGAGCACGGAGAGCAAAGAGACCAGAGATAGGGAAGCAGCAATTCGGTTTTGTCCAAGATGGAGGAACAAGAAATGCTATATTTGTGATAAGAATGCTGTCGGAACGAGCCATAAAAATGCAGCGTGATTTATACATGTGTTTCATCGACTACTCAAAAGCATTTGACAAAGTGAAACACGAGTGCCTGATAGAGATGATGCAATATCTGGACATAGACGGAAAGGACATTAGACTCATAAGAAACTTATACTGGGAGCAGACTGCGGGTGTGAGAGTGCAGAACGAAGTTGGAAAATACGGCAATATTCGAAGACGAGTCAGGCAAAGCTGTGTCTTTTCACCAGACCTATTTAATCTATATAGTGAGAACATCATGAGAAGTATCGAAGGAAAAGACGGCTTCGTAATCGGAGGGTACAACATGAATAATATACGTTACGCTGATGACACGATTCTCATAGCTGACAGTCCAGAGAAGGTACAACAACTGGTAGACACAGTCGTAGAAGAAAGTGGGGCAAAAGGTCTCAATATCAATCGCGCAAGACTTTTTGCATGGCGGTGAGCAAAAGACATGTGAATTTGAGCTGCAAGATAGGCATAGATGGAGAAGACATACAGCAAGTAAATAAATTTAATTATCTTGGCAGCATGATTACATCAGACGGAAGATGTTTGGTGCAAATAGGAAAAGAATTGCCACAGCAAAAGAGACATTCCAGCGGATGTTCAAGATACTGAGGAACCGAACTGTTTCCTTGGACACCAAGCTCAAAGTCCTCAATTGTTACGTAATTCCAGTGCTTACCTATGGGGATGAAAGCTGAACCATCACACCAACCCTAGAGAAGAATATGGAAGCAGCAGAGATGTGGTTTCTACGCCGAATCCTAAGGATTTCATGGACAGAGCATGTTACCAATAAAGAGGTACTGAGACGAGCAGGATGCAAAAGAAAGCTACTGTCCACCCTTCGAAAAAGACAGCTGTCATTCCTAGGGCATGTAATGAGTTAAGGGGAACTAGAAGAGTTGTCAGTGACCGAAAAGATTGATGGGAAACGAGGAAGGGGAAGACCAAGAACCAGATTCATAGGAAGCATAGCAGCATGGTCTACAAGGAGCAAGCTTCAGCTCCTGAGAGCAGCGAAGGATAGGAATCTGTGGAGAGACATGATCGCCAACGTTCGGCTGGCACACGGCACCTGAGGAGGAGGAGGAGGCTTTACAATGCAAAGTTGACGAAGGGTAACAGTTTTCTTCCAATTTCCAGTCGATATTTTAGAACATGGTTCTGTGATGTCGACTTCCACCCGAGGCTGACGAATTATGTAATCTCTTCAGCCTCGGATGGAGAACCAAATCTGGTTGGAGCATTTAATTCTCCCATTTTCCTCGATGATTGCATGTGAACTTGAAACATAATGGCGTCTCAAGCTACCAAAGTCCTCAACAATTTTGCGAAGCTTGGTGTTGGCCTGGCTGTAGCTGGAAGTGTAATAAATAGTGCTCTGTACAACGGTAAGATATTGACAAAATTGCAAAATGTAGAGTTATTTTAAGAAAACGAACTAAATTGATTTGTACTTACTTGTTTGAAGCTGTATTTCTCCTATGTCAGTTGGCTGGCGTTGATACCGTTGATACTGAAAGAGCATTGATGAGTGCTCTTTATGAAGCTCAGGATTTTATTAAGGCAAGCGGTAACGAAACCTTAACATAAGGCTTCACCATTAAAAATTACAATCAATACATCAGATACCTTCAAGCTGCTGGTATCTGGGGTTTATTGAGTATTGATTGGATCATATCATCAATCTTAAGGTTGTTCACCAGAAGTTCGTTTAAAATATTATATGATAAAAACAGCTCTTTAGATCAGGCATGATATAGATTACTTTGTGACTTACCCCGATCCAGACTACATTTGGGGAACTGCCCACCCAAGAGAAATTTATAAGGGAAAATTAGCAGGTAACTGGAATTCCTGGATTCGGACGTAATAGGTGAGATGGGTGCCGTGAAAACAGCCGAAATTAATTTATTCTTTCTCTCTCAATTCTTATTTTGTGCTCTTTCTTCTGATAATGAAATTCTGTCTGGCTTCCTAATCTCCTTATTTTTCTTGCCCACACAAATACATTTTTAACAGAATTGGTAGGTATAGATTTTAATAAAGTTGTGCGGCTTCACAAACTGTACCAATACCAGTAAATTTATCTCCATGCTTAAAGTTAATCTCTGTTAATTATTTAGTTTATTCAAAATTGTTATCTTTCAATATTTTGTTAATCCTGTATGTGTATGTCACATATACTAATGCAATAATGGTATTAAAATTTATAGTACTAATAAAAAGGCAATACCCAAAATAAACACTTTCAGAGGTGATAAGGCCTCATATAAAGCTTCAAAAGAAAGGTGTACATCTTTGTTCAAAGTGATTTTTGCAGAGTTTTAAAGTGTTAATCTAGCCTGAGTAAAGTTTAGTATAATTTGGACCAGTATTAAAGGGATAGTGATATTTTTAGGGGGAATAAATTTTTGAGATGAAAAAAAAAGAAGCAAAAAGAAGATATGTGTTTATAAAAGCATAACAAATATAACTGATGGAATGCATGGATATTACCCAATGGTGAAGTGAAGCAGTTCTCATCAAATTATATTTAAGATCATTTGAATGATAGAATTAATGTATCTTTCAAGAATTTGTCAGACCCCAACTGGTGGTAAAATCATGTATCCTCTATTTTAAACTGAGCGAAATCACATTTACCAGTAGGTGGGTAGTGAATATATATATATTTAGGTGAATAGGTGATCGGCTGTTTGATCAGGAAAGGAGGTCCCATGCGATTAGTCTTCAGGTATGAAGTTGCGGAGGAGGAATTTGTTTTCGTGTCAGCATTTTGAAATAAGTTCTGATCTTTTGTTGAGTTGTTTCTTGATGGTGTATATTATAATGGACATTTTTTCAATGAGACAAAGGAGGCATCTTTTTGTGCTGTTGTTGTAATGGGGGCTGATTTTAGGATAGACCAAGATATTTTGGGTGCTTTTCCGGGTTTTTTTCTTTACTTCCCATATGAAACTGGATAGTGCTGTCCTGTGTTTGAATTTCATGTGGGTGAATGATAATTTATGTTGAGAGTATCTGTGTTTTCATGGCCTTTCGGTTAATCCTATGTATGCCTTTTCAATGTTACGTGGTGTTGGTGTTCCTGTGGGTGGTGCCAGTGATACTGTGGCCTCGTAGATGACTTTTGGTGTAGTGAATTTTTCTGGAAGAGGGTATTGACTTTTTGTTCTGGAGTTACAGGATTGGTTTGTTGTTATTGTTGTGGGGCTGGTGATGTTATTGTGCTTTTTTGATTTGTGACACAATAGTACGTAGATGTGGGTGTGATGTTCTTGTCAATTTTTGCAAATTGTCTGTCCACCTCTTTTCTTAGCACCAGTTATATTTCTTCATGTCATCGTTTAATGTAGTATGGATTTTATTTGATGCTGTCTGTTTTGGCTAACTACATGCCCAAAGGAAAACAATTCTCCGATCTTGGTAGTAGCAAGAAGCTGGAGTCATTACAGTCAAGTTAACTTTTCTTAGTTTGTTAAATGTTGATTGACCAATTGCAGTTCTTTTGCAGATCTCTTCCTCACATCTACCATTTTTCAGCATTAAATGATGCAGCAGGTTGGAGCTCTTGACTTACAAAATGTTTGCAGTACTTAGAATGCCTTTGTTTCTCTGCCACATACTTTTTCACACATTTAAAACTTTAATTTCATCTGTATTTTATAGTCAGCAAGGTGTACCAATGTTAACTTACCTTCGTATGTAAATCAATATGTGTGATTTTGCACCAGTTTTGGTGGTATACAGCTTTACAGTTATATGTAATTTTTTTGACAATACTATTGCCTTTCAATAGCTTAATTTTTGTTTGTGTTTTAGCACATATTTTTTAAAAAATATCTATAAAAGAACAGAGAATTATTGATATGAACATTCCTCTCAGTGGTATTGATATTTAGTGAAATTTCCTTTAGCTCTACATGTTGTACTCCATAAGATGTTTTGTTCAGTTCTGAAAGTAAACATGTTGCATCTCAATTTCACTATTGGTATGTTTCTACAATGGTGCTGCTTCCCCTTTGCCTTTTGCCTTTTTGTAAACTAAACTGGTCCTAGTTTCTGAACTATTTGTTTTCTACCTTTCTTGTATTACACCTTGTTGAACTTTGGTAATGTTGCTCATAATGCTGACCTCTTTTACTACCATGCTTTCACTGTACAACGTTGTTCTGGTCAGCATCAAGCAAACTTCTTAAAATATGTTACATTGAATCCTATTTGAAATATTTTCTATCTTTTCCCATTTGAAATTGGAAAAGATAGAAAATTTAGCAAAAGATTTCAAAAGCAAGATAAAAATATATACTTATTGTTAATCAAACAAATTGAATTAAGGACCATAAAAACCACTCTTTGATACCTTGAAGGTTTAAAATATGTACAGTATTTCTGTGGTTATCGGAAGTGAGAGTGAAAATTTGGATTCAATTCATGACGAAATTTAGTATAGCATTTTGCTGATTTACTGCATATAAATGAGCTGACCAGACAAGAGAAATAAAAATTCTGAGCTACATTGTACATCTGGTATTATTATTATTACCACTACTATTATTACTACCACTACTACTACTACTACTACTTCTACTACTATTACTACTACTATTACTACTTCTACTACTACTACTACTACTACTACTACTACTACTACTACTACTCTACTGCTACATCAACAACAACACATGACACATTACTGGTTTCATTGCCATTTTTAATGTTTGATTCTTGTAGGTCATCATATTAAAGGGTATTGCCAGGCTCTCTTTTCAACAATTTTGAACATCACAGCTGGTTGAGTTGATTTTTATTGTTATTTATAAAGAATGATATATGTTACCTGATGTTTTTGAATAAATTGTTTTACTGAAATTTTATTAAGGAATGAAAACTCAGGTCATTGCTAAGCTAAAAGGCTTACCCTAGCATGGAATACAAAAATGCATTTATTGGCATTAAAAGTGATGGCAATATTTTTGTCAACATGTACTTGTTTAATATCAGTAATAAAGTTTACCCTTATTACATTTTAGTTGATGGTGGCCATAGAGGTGTTATTTTTGACAGATTTCGTGGTGTGTTGCCAGATGTAAAAGGAGAGGGTACTCATTTTCTGATACCAGTTATTCAAAAACCAATTATATTTGACTGCAGAAGCAGGCCAAGAAATATTCCAGTTATAACAGGAAGTAAAGGTAAATCACTTACATTATGGGTTAAAATTTTTAAAAGATTAGATCACTTTGTTTTTAATTTGAGTGCTACTTGACAGTATTGCAATTTTATCTTGAATCACTTTAAATTCACATAAATATACACACTCCCTACTCTTTCCACCTCACACCTACACACACACTTCCTAAAGCCGTATCAAAACATCTTCTGGTCAAGTGAGGTGGATGACATATTTGAAAAGAGCACATAAGCCTTGCTTCTCTTATTGTTTTGCTCTCACAATTTAACCTTCCTATTGTGTGATTTGAGACTTTGCACCAAGATTTGGGAAGAAAAGCAATGGCCACAAGACTGGTTGAATTCGGTTTTTATACCCATACCAAAGAAAGGAGATACATTACAATGTTGCAATAACAGAACAATTGCATTGATCAGTCACAGTAGCAAAACCATCTTGAAAGTAGTTGCAAAAAGACTAAAGTTGACACTGGATCATGAAGTGGCAGAGGAACAAGCGGCTTACCGACCAGGCAGAGGAACGAGAAATCAAATCCTTAACCTGAAGATGGTTATAGAAAAGAATAGAGAAAGAAATAGGGACATCTTCCTATGCTTCATTGATTACTCTAAAGCTTTTGATATGGTTTCGCATGACAGGCTATGGACA
>RDPX01000006.1:4550755-4563432 GCA_003991215.1 Morbakka virulenta | reverse complement strand
CGACTCAAACATGAGCCTTCCGTCCATGACGACTGTGTGATTGTTTAAGCTACAGGTGACCACCTGTCAACTTTTTTTAGACTGAAAGGGCCTCAGACAAAAGGCAACTGTTTGGCACCATTAAATAACCATAATGTTGCTGGCATTGGTGTAATGGTGTTTAATGTTGAAGAAGTAAGTGGTGTTGAACCAAAGCACAAGACATATTTGAAGGTCTCAATCATTGGAACAGAGAAAATGGGTAGATTGAACTGAAGGACCTCTGGCTTGTGATCAGTAAGAGAGGGAAAATTCAGGAAGAATCCACAAACATCCAGGATGCTTTTGACCAGAAGCTGACAGCTGCTAGTGAGCATACCTTCTGTTACTGTAGGTATCCCTAGTAGGCAGTGTCATAATCTAGACTATTGGTAAATTTTGTTGGTGACCAAATGGTATCTGGCCCACAAAAAATGCTTTAAACCTTATATGATTGGTTGTTAAAAGTTATTGAGATTTGTTGTTGAAATCTTTGAAGCACCACCAAAACTTCGTGTCAGACCCACTGGTTAAAAGTGAAATCAAAGAGAAACAGAATCTCTGGAAGAAATAGCAAAGAAAGTGGTGACAAAGCACCTTATTAAGCTGCAAAAAGATGGCTAGACAAGTGGTATACAGTACCAATAAAGATGCTGAAGCAAAGAAATCTGTGATGGAATTGTGTACAAGTGTGCAAGACAAATTTAAGGCTTAGAAAGTGTACTACAGCAAACTCCTTAATCTGGAGTTTGACTTGGACCTACAACACCTTTCCAAGGCTGTTTCAGTCCAGGGCCCTGATCTGCTCATAACAAGTGCAACTGTGGAGAAAGCTATTAAAAAAATGAAACCTAGTAAAGCAGCTGATCCACCAGGAATAATCAAAGAAATGGTCAATGCTGATAGTAATAGCATCACACCTGTCATAAAAGCATCTCTAAACTGTATGATCCCTCCAAGGTGGGATCTGTCTTACTTTATTTACTGCTTCTAAGGTTAAGGTGATATTATCTTAGGGATAACTACTGTTGCCTGAAATTCCTAGAGCAGAGAATGGTAATTGTTGAAAAGCCCTCGAGTGTATTATCAAGGGTCAATTTGACATTGACAGAATGAAGTTTGATTTTATGCCTGGTAGAAGCACACAGATCCCATCTTTATATTGGGCCAAATATAGGAAAAGTATCTGAACAGGAAGAAAAATGTATACTTTGCCTTGTTGGACCATGTGAAATATGCAAAGAGTGAGCAGGTTCAAACTTTTACCAACAAAGCCCATAACTGCTTAATCCATAAGAAATGCTCTAAAATCCACAGAGATCGGAAGCAAATCATGATTGTAAATGCCTGAAATACCTGAAGCAGCATATTAACGAACCAAAGTTGCTCATGAAAATGATAGAAATGGATGGTGAACAGCTCAAAGTTGTGTAAACATTCTGCTACTTAGGGGGCACCAGTGGTCAGAGTGGAGATATAGTAGATGCCATAACTGCTAGGATTAGAAAGGATTGCATTTCATAGATTGCTGCCAAACCTTAGCAACAAAAGGATTTACCTAAAAAATGGGGCAAAATATTTGAAGTCATTGTCAGAAGTGTGCTTTCATATGGAAGCAAAACCTTCCCTGTAACCTTAATGGAAACAATAAAACTCACCACATGTGACAATGCCATGGTGCAATGGAGCTCCAATACTAGAGCTGATCAGAGAATACCAACAGCTATACTGTGTGCTCTCATTGACCCAAAGAATGTTTTGATGAGCATATTAAAGCTGTTGAAAAAGGTGACACTAACTGTCATGAAATAGCAGAATACTAGTGGACACAAGCAAACCAATAAAAACCAGGAAATATGAAAGAAATGATCCATTCTGACAGCACAGCAAACACATTAACAATATGTCTTACACTCTGCAGAAATATTGCTGTCAGCACCAAAGAAGGAAGCACCACAAACACAAGACAGTTATGGTACCGGTTAAAAAAGCAGCTTGGTCCCTGTCACCACATAGGTCCACACCCATGACATTTAAGAAAGCTGTACCTTTAAGTTACCTGATTGCATAATAAAGTTCCTGTATCTATGACTTTCACTGAGTCTGTAAAGAATTTTAATAATATAGTATAGTATAATATAGTAATTATATTATATTACATTATATTATATTATGGTATAAAATCTAATATAATAATATGATCAAACTGTATTCATTGTATTAGTATATTGGTATTATGTAATCCCTTCTTACCACCTGTGATACCAATTTCATCATAGTTGGGATATGAATGTGAGCTAGTATCAATTCTCAATCAACATTTAAGTTTAATGCCAAACACATTATTAATTATATATATTGGATTATTGATATTAGTAATAGTAATAATAACATAGTTGAAATAATGATAAATGAAGAGTCATGAAATTTCCTACATGATTTCAGATCTACAGAATGTTAACATCACATTGAGGATACTGTTTAGACCAGTGGCATCAGAACTTCCAAAGATTTACATGAGTTTGGGTGAAGACTATGATGAAAGAGTATTGCCCTCCATCACAACAGAAATCCTAAAAGCAGTTGTAGTAAGTAGAAGTTTTGGTAATCGTTGAATAATTATTGAATTCTGGTAATTGTGAACAAAACAATGCTTAGGTTTTTAAATAAATATGGGTGACCAGTTTTTTCCCCTTACTTTACTGGAGCAAAGCCAGTTATATTTATTAATTCTTTTGATTATTTTTCTTTTTAGGTTTACATTAATCACAATAAGGCTTTTATGTACATATTCATTTTCTTTGTCTTTCGGCTATATCCCATTAGGGGTCGCCACAGCAGATCAGCCATCTGCAGCCTGTTCTGTTCGTCACATCACCATCCCTCGCACCAACAGCCTCCACAGCTCTGTCAATCACGCCTCCCACCTGGGATTTCATAACTCAGTGCCCTCCTTCCTACATAATCTACATCACACCTTGCTATGTGCCCATACCAGCGAAGTCTTGACTCCCTCATCATGTCTCTCATTCTCCTGATTGTAATGTTTCTCGCAAGTGGTCGTTAGACATTCTTTCTAGTCTGTCATACCAAGCGACCACTTCATCATGCGCATTTTAGCCACTTCTAGCTCTGCATCTTGGCGCAGGGTGGTAGCAACAGTTTCCAGACCATATTATAGAGCTGGGCTCACTGCTGTCTCGTAAACTTTTCCCTTCACCTGTGGTGATCTTTTCCTATCGCAAAGTTACCTTCCTCAACTATCCCAACCGGCCTGTACTCTCCTCTTTACTTCTCTGTCACATTTTCCGTTTGTGGAGTTGACCCAAGGCACTTCACTTCGCTCACTTTAGGGATTTCCACCCCTCGCAGCTGCATTCTATCGTCTGCGAACATCATATTTTGAGGAGTATCGCGTTTTACTTCATCGGTGAGTCCATCCATTACTACTGCGAATAAGAAAGGGCTTAAAGTCGATCCCTGATGCTTGCCTACCTTCACTTCCAAGTAACCCGTCCTTCCTATAGCACTTCGAACACTGGTGATACTGACCTTGTACATATCTTGTACCAGTCTGATGTACTTCTGTGATTCCTAACAGCCTCATACAACACCATATCTCCTCTCTGGGTACTCGGTCATATGGTTGCTTTTATATACATACAACATTTAAATCTTCTGTATATCAAATACTGTATAATTCAGTACCTTGAAAATATTGTATTCGTAAACAGTATTACTAGAATTGATTAATAAACTGTCTTCTTCTTTTTTTTAGTTTTTTATCGTCGCTAAAAGATTTTTGATTGCTGATTTGCGGTAGAATTATATTCACTTAGAATTTCTCCAGTTTCTTGCTGTCAGACAACCAATCTGTTGTTTGAAAGTGAATGAAACACATATTGACAGCTTAACTTTGTGTTATTAAATTAGTTATCAGAGAGATAGCATTGTAGTGGCAATGTGTTATTTTGTATTGTATATAACGAGTAATTGATATAGATTGATCTTGTCCAGAAACCGCTTAAAATACAGATGGCTTTTATTAACGGAAGAAAAACAGGGTTTTACGGAAATTAAGAGTTTCAGTATATTCTCAGAAAGGGTATGATTTCCTATAATTGCATAAGGTTTGTTGGGTAACTCGCTAAAGTTAAATTGAAGGTACTAAATAGGACATGTTCGACTGTGATAATAGTAATAGTTTTGTCATGCAGTGATTGTTGACACTATTCCTTTGCATAAAGTGTCGTTACTGCCATCGTTTAATCACACAAAAAGTTCATTTGTCCATTCTACCGTGATATATTTTAGAAAAGTTACCCATTTATCCCGGATTGGCATTTTTTCTTACCACATGCTTCATCTTTAGCAAAAAAATTTCTTTGATCTTGACACCAAAGAGAGTTGATGTACCTTGTTTGCATAGTGAAGTAATTACCTGTCCACAGCTTTGGTCTGTGAGCGTAAGACGAATAAAGTCATGAAGGATCAGGTTATTGATTATTTAGGGGATCGCGTTGCCCTGGTTGACACTGAGCATTTTCAGTAAGCTCACATAAATAACCAGTCTGGTATTTTTTAAACTAGAAGATTTTCGTACATTGTATTTATATTTCACTTGAATTTTTCAATATTTTTAGGCCCAGTTTGATGCAAGCGAACTCATCACACAGAGGGATGTTGTAAGTATACCTTACTGTATGTCAGTATATATGAATTCTTTATATCTAAATCAAGACCTCCCGGGGGACAAGGTTTTTGCCCTACAACCAACAGACACTGATGATTCATCAGTCTCGGTTGGAGGATAAACAAATTGAGTAAGTGAATCCCTTTGTCTGCTTGGGGGTCGACCTTCGTAGCAACAACGTTGCTATAATCCACCGAGATCCCTTTACGCATTGACAGAGCTCTTTCGTTGTTTGACAAACTTTTCCAACGGCTCTTCTATCGCCGTGGTATATTAATAGCCACCAAAATGCTAGTTAATACTGACATTTTTCTAGTCCCGGTATACCGGACAGAGTCATCGTCGACGTGTACAGTGGAGGAGTGAGTGGAGGTGTGTTGCTGCTGGATCGACTGGCAATTAGAAAATGTGCCGCTAATAAAAAAATGCACTCTTGCACGTCTGTGGATTAAAACTTTACCTGTTGTTCACACGATCACCTTATGTCCAAAAAGCAGATTTTTGGTACAGCTTCTGCTCATTGATAGGTTTTGCCCAGGTTTACGTCAACAGTTTATGTAATGTATTACTGTTTTACTCAATCAGTCGAATCCATCATAACCGGAGGATTTTTCATGGTTTCACATTTGTATGCGCGGTTTAAAAGACATACAAGTATGCGTTGTAAATGGAAAATTTGGTCATGAAAGGAATGAAATTTATTGTGTTTTTGGTATTACCCCCATTGGTATTTTAGCTTGTCTTTGCCTACTGCAATACAATTAAAAAATTTTTTTGAAGTTGGACGTTTTTGTATCTTTATTATTGACTGCCAGGTTTTCTTTACCATTTTCATCATTTGTTTGAGGCATTGCATTTGAATTTTTAGAATCTTGCCTTGACGTTTCTTTTTTGCGTAACACTATTGAGAACCTTGTTACTCTTGATGTTTTAAAATAAAATCAAGATTCTTCAATTGAAGCACATAGTTACTGCCAAAAGTTGTGATTGCATAGTGTTTGAAGTGGTCTGTTTCACTTCCGTCCAGCAGAGTACATAAAATATATATTTGTGATTCCTAACCGGCATATGATTTCAATGTCACGATTTCCTTTTTATTCAATTGAACCTACAAATATCCTGTATCCCTTATTTGTTGTATCTCTTGTTCTTAGACTAGAATTTTGCAACCGGAATCTATTTTTACTACATATATTGTTTTGTTAATGTTGGGGCTCAGTTGCCCAGCCTCATGGGCCTTTACAGCAATGTTAACTAGACCTTGCAGACTATCTTTGTATATGTGTACAAATAACAGGCTGACATTATGGGTCAGTATGCTTACATACTATTACCAAAACTTTGAAAATGAAGGGATGAAACTAACCAAAGCATTGTACCAACGTCATCTCCCTGATTGGAAGTGGAGTATAGGTTTTTCCGGGTAATGTTTAAGCTTCATTAAAATATGCTCAAAAGTAAATATTGACCACAGATTATTATTCGCGAAGTATATTTTCATTAACAACAACACTTCACAGAAGCATTCCTAATTCATTCCATGGTTATAGTTTATTAATGTGATATGATGTGTTGAAGTGTATTATGAAAACGCTTGAGTTTTCTCTTTCTTGTTAAGGTATCGTTGAAGGTGCAGGAAGACCTGGTCGAGAGAGGGAAAATGTTTGGGCTTGTTCTTGATGACATTTCATTGGTAAGTAACTGTGCTGTCAGTAAGTTAGCTCGATGGTCTCAGAGTTTTTTATTCTGATATGTTTTATGATTTTTGGTATAGTATCTAGGTACTTCATTTTCACTTATTATTGGTATGCTTAATTTTTTTTGTAACCAGAGGTAAAATACTGCTATTCTTATAGTTGTTGCATATTTAATATTTGAAATAATTACTATCAGTTACTTGCCTACATTTTTTTATCCATAGACTCATTTGACCTTTGGAAGAGAGTTTACAGAGGCTGTTGAATTAAAACAAGTTGGTAAGTTACAGTTTAAAGATGATCGTGATAAGGAACATTTATCGGTTGATAGTTCTAGTTGGTTTTTTTAGTCAATTCATTTGGGAAACCGTTTTGAAATTTGCAACCACCTAACGATTAGAGAAATTAATAGTTGCTTTTCTTGTCATTTCGGAAGCCCAATGTTCGCTTAAATGTAAGGCGTTTTGAAATAAATCTCAAAATCGGTCGATCTAGCCAACTTCATTGATAAATGAATATCTTACAAGGTGCCTTGGCTGAAAAATTTGAGAAGAAACAAACCTCATGGTTTCGTGATTTGCCACAGGTGAAGGTTTTTAAGATAATGACCCCAAAAATGGATGTGGAGTAAGACAAGTTTTACCCCCCGATTTAGTGCAGATCGGAAGCAGTGATTGATGTGATGACCAGATCTCATTATGCTCGAGAAGACTAGCCCCTAAGAATTTGAAAATCCACTTTCCCTCACAGAGTACGTGAAATATTTTAGTATTTCTCTTTGCTTTCTCTTATGATTTCGTGCTAAGCAGTTTATTTGTACAGATTTTCAATAAGACATTTACTATCATGCTCAAAGCAGAAAAATGGCCAAGGTTGGAAATCACCAAGATATAAAAGATTTATTTTTTATATACTTTATATACTTTTTATATACTTTACAGTGCGACACGTTTAATTGTTTTTCATTTCTTGTTTTTCTTTTTTTCGGCCTCTTTTTTCTATTTATTTACTTTTTTATTGATAAAGTTTGTTGTTATTGCTCAGACAACTACTTGTATTTTAAAGAAAGGCACGGGCACGTGTCACCTCCACGGACTAATGCAGAACATATTGTTTCTTTTGTTGACCCATTTTATACAGTGAAAAAAAACCTATGCTAACACAAGAAAAGAATAATTGCCCGGGAAGTGTTTTGCAATGGGACGGTTAATGTCCACAACAAGTTAAAAATAAAAGTATCGTATTGTATCGTTATACTTAGCTATGGGCGTAAATGGGCGCATATTAATACAGGAATTTTTCTTTATGTGTACTTTTTTGGAGTTAATTGAAAATTTTTAATAGTGACATATACTTTACATTTATACAGCCCAACAGGAAGCTGAAAGAGCAAGATTCCTCGTTGAAAAGGTAAGCCTCAGTACTCCCATTGATTCATTATTCTTACTCACAATAAATAACCTGAAAATTTTTCTGCCTGGCTATTTAGAAATGTGAATACTTTTCGTGTTTTTTCCTCGTTATGCTTTACCGTTACTTACGAGGGTCATTCTAAGTTTTTCATTGTATGCGTACTTGCAATATGCTATCCGACCTGAGTCAGGTAAATAATTGTAGAACTTTTAGTCCTGTTTTAAAACTTACTTTTTAAGTCATTTGATGAGCATGACCTGCTTTTATTTGACGTATTTTTCACCAGTTGTAACTAGCTTTTTTAACTGTGTCTTTCGTATTTCGTGTAGAGATAAGTACGAGCTAGTTTTTCTCTCCAAACAAATTCACACACACACACACACACACACACACACACACACACACACACACACACACACACACACACACACATGCGCGCGCTTTTAGCGATGCCCACAGTCAGTATATATTAAATCTGCATCAGTATCATTATTTCGTAATTTGCTATCGATACCTTCTACATCCACTAAAATGGACACCATTGTGGACAGTTTTGTAGGATTAAAGGATAAAAGCGCATACTGTGTTTTTGGATGTATAACCGTTAATTTTCCTCCTAATTCTTGTATTGAGCTACTTACGAAGGAAAATACCTTAACTTTTTTCTACTTTTCCAGTTAAATAGTTTGATTTCAATGTTGAATCGATTGTTGATGCCGAACAGGGCTGAAGTTCAAGAAAATTGAAATGAACTATAATAAAACTATGCATGTAGAGGGTTAGACTCTGGGTTTTCACCGGAATTAGATTCCTTTTAATACGATGAGAATAATATTTTATTGGAAAATCTTTCTTATGAATAACGGTTTAAGGAACAAAGAAATTCGAGTATAAATTATCTTTTTCTTGTAAGCCAAAGCCATTACTCCACGTTTATGCATTTGCTTAGTTAAATACCAGCTGTAATTTTGTGAGGAGTAAATACACGATTTGTAGGGAAGACTTCGATTACTTGCCCTAAAACACTTTTTGCGTCTTAATGACTTATTTAATAATTTATTTCTACGCAATTGTCTAGGCGGAACAGCTAAAAAAGGCAGCTGTAACCTCGGCAGAGGGAGATGCTCGTGGTGCACAACTCCTAGCGGACTCTTTTAAGGATGCTGGAGAGGGTCTTATAGAGCTCCGAAAAATCGAAGCTTCAGAAGAAATAGCTGATAGACTTTCACGATCAAGGAATGTTCAATACTTACCCGCGGGCCAAGGATTGTTGTTGAACATGCCTGTACAACAGTGACATGATTAAAGCGGAGTGTGAATTATCATTTTAGTTGATAAAGCGACTTAGACATCGCGATGCAATGTTCTGTCAAGCAGCTTTGTCATTAAAGACGCTAAAGTCCCTGTACTCTGGGTCAAAACAAAATCACTGGTTCTTATGTAGATTTTTGTGGTACATGCACATCATTTAACATTTGATGGAGCGAATTACGTTAAGTGTCGTCATTCGTACACATGCTTGGCGTAGCCGTGCCACTTCTGTCAATTTTTGTTTTCGGTTGAAATATTGATAATAAAAAGCCATTCAGTACAATATACCACGGGATTATTACAATTGCTAGAGCTTGAAAGTTCGTTCTACTATTTATCAGAGTTTTTTTCATACTTCTAGGTATCATTCTTTCCTTTTGACGTTGTGGATTGTAGATGTTTAGAATTTCTTCTTTAGGGGTTATCATTTTTTGTCCAATTTTTCCTTCCATTAATTACATCAAGATAATTTTTTTGTAATATGGTGGTATGTAACAGCGGTATTGCAAATAGAAAAGTAGATACACGTGAGAAGTATAAAGATCCTTAGGTCACTACCGTAAGTGCAGTACTGGCCTGGAGTATCAAAGTAAAGATGGAGCCAGGTAAGGTCTTCATGCTTTCTTGAAACAAGGTAGTGTGGCAAATGTGAATTTACCAGTAAGGTATCTGAAAACGTGGCAAAGCTTTACAACGATTTTTTTATATGCAGGGTTTCCTTAAAAGTACTAGAGGACGATCATGTAGTGCTTGAGATAAAGTAAGGGAACCTATTCCAGCCTGGTCTTTTAGGATGTTTTTTTTATATATTATTATAGCAGCTTTCAAGACTGAAATAATGAACAAAGTGAAGAGATAATGGAAAATTTCTTCACGCATGAATTCTGTTGCTTGAATACCCAGGAGAAAAGTGGGGGTTTGGGGGGTGGTGGTTCCATTGGTGCACTTGTAAATGCTTATTTTAAATCAGAGCCGATTTCAAGTAAACGTGAAAAGGATTCTTATTAATGATATTTAACGGAAACTTATTCCTACAACTGCGTTACGGTTTCCTTCATGCATTTGGAGACTGTCCCTTCGAAAACATGTATTCCTTATTTTGTATTGTTTGGGATATTCTTGTATCATTGCACCCATACATAATGATCTTGATGGCAACTAAAATCAATGGCAATTTCTAAAGGAAAGGTATATTGTACGCGGTAGTCTAAAGCTTAAGTTTAACTTTTGTTGAGAGGGCCACCGCTTTTTACAGTTGGTATGTACAGATACGAAAAGAGGATAGAGGGCTTAGTTGACGATAGATGGATCGCAATGGTAAACCCTGCGATGGAAACCCGCAATGTAAATTGGTCATACACATTGGTCACCCAAATGTTAGTTTATTTTTACTATCTAAATATTTCTAAGTTTCACCGAGAAGTCAGATTCAGTTTATGGTTGCGCAAACATATTTTTCCATGCTGTAAACCGTATTTGCAAATTTGCGCCAAGTGTGATTGGCTGAGAATATTAATGAAATTTGGAGTATGCAGTTTTCTGTTTCTGCAACTCCAAAACCGTTTATAAACCGCTAAATTGGGAAACAATACAAAACGAGTTTAGCTGTTAACTTTTGTCATTGTCCGCTATAGCTAACAACCTGTGCTGAATATTGAATTCATTCTTACTGGTTGCTCTTCTTGCAGAAGATAATGTAGCAAGGTTATTCATTCATTGGCTAATCTTTTCCAGAGAAAATGTGAAAAAATTGGGGTAGGGAAAACTAAAAAATTTGACAAAGAGTATGTAGGATGTAAAAGCTTAGTTGTTTGTGTTTGCAAGGTTTTTTCGTCATTTTTATTTCATACATCGATGTAAGCTCTGAGAATGAAGACGAACCTTGGTTTAGTGATAATTTAAACTGAATTTATATGAATTGATAATTTCTCATCTTAACAAGAAAATGTGGTCATTCTACAAATCGGACTGCACGACGAAAGCAAATGGTGATCCCAATGTCATAATGACGAGGAAGATAGGCTTCATAAAGTTATTGCGTTCAAGTAAATTTAAGGTCGGGGTAGTATTAAGTAGGCCATTAGTTTGAAGGGGAAATGAATTACTGAACATTTATAGCTTTGATTATTTAGCATAATGCCGAATTAGTGTGACCTAAAATCACGAGTCTCCACGGTGGCTCGTTTTAAAAAATGAATTTTGAATTCTGCATACTGACATGGTCGTGCTGTATCATTAACTTCGCTTTTCTTTGGATTACAGCGCCGGGTGTAGTGTTATCTGCTACTTAGGCTGCAGCCGGTTAGCCAAGAAAGGAAGCTAAGTTTCATGCTTTCATGGTTCATAAGAACGACCTAACCAGAGTGATTTTTGTCTGATGTAACATTTGGGTTTATTAAAAGCTGTTAATCTGTCTGAGATGTGCTTGCTGTAAGTTGCTCTGGTGAGCAATGTTTCAGCTCCTGGTTACAGAATTCGCATTGCATCGCCAAGAGCTTGCATCCTTTTAAAATTGTTCTCTGTAGCTTCCTGGTAAAACTGCCTCGTTTTCTAAAGGCCAATTTTCAAATGTTTCGGGCGTTTTAACTATTCAATGAACTCAGTAAAAATATTATCTGAAGTGTTCCTTCTCTGACAATGCTTAACTGCCATACCGTTTCAAGCCTTTCTCACCTAATGCCAGTAATGTAATCGGTACAAGATTAAGAGCTGGTCATCGATTTCAAAAATACAGATCTAAATGCTGGTGACACAAGTTTAAATGATTCTGCCTGGTTGGCTGGTTGGTTCTTATTCTGAACTGTGTCTGTTTCAAATACACCAGATTTGCTCGTCAAAATCCCTAGGAATATAACCAAGAAGCTGTAAAAATCCATCCAAGTCAGCATGAATAAACCCAAGTATTACAATAGCGTGGCTTCTCAAGTAGACCTGAAACTGCCTCAATCTCTGCAGTGATATCATCAAAAGATTCAAAAGAAAGTAAAGATGAGAACTGTACAATGCTCAGGAGCAAAAACACACAAGATGCCCAAAACGTAAGGTTCTATTTAGTCTGAATTTGAAAATCTTGTAGGAAAATCAAGGTGTATAAAACCATGGCCGTGAGTGAAGCCGCAAGTACTCTCTGGTGCCTAATAGACGTCCCCCCCCCCCCGCTAATTAATTTTTCGATTTTTTTTCCACCCAGGACATTCTTATTCCAGCCCCCCGGCTATTAATTTTTGGAAAAAAATCCAACCAAGACAAAAGTTAATTGTTGCATTTTTAGATTATTCAAATAATTCGAATATTCAAATGTAATTAAGTGCTGTTCTTTCACATTGATATAAAAGTCACACACAATCGCTTTTATTTTCAATGGCCTCGCGAAGCAAGTTACGTAATCGAAATAATTACGCAAGTTACGCATTTTGTGAAGTTATGTAACCTCGTTCGTTTTCTTTTTTTCTCAACCTTCATTATGATTTTCCTTTGCGTCACACATACTTATAAAGTTACACAATGAAAGGAATCTATTTATAAAGTTTCCACGTGCAACATGT
>RDPX01000006.1:4537790-4548510 GCA_003991215.1 Morbakka virulenta | reverse complement strand
CCCCCGCTTATTCCAACCCCCCCTTCTATTAGGCACCAGAGAGTACCCTCTCAAAGTATTTTTGTAGCAGAACGAAGTTGAACAATTTCCAAGACCAGAGTGTTTCACAGGATAGCAGTCACAGAATAAAACTGAGCCTGTGATTTCATCCCCCTAAATGAAATCACAAATTGGGCTCACCTATGGTTATTAACAAGGCATGAATTATGCTACGTTTGGCAGTTAGCTTTTGGTTTATATTACAGAAATACGTCTGTAATTGTAGTGATAAACGGAGCTAGTACGGCGTATTCAAAATAAAATTTGATTCGGAATAGTTTGATAAACAAAAAAACGCGCATTGCCTGGGAAATTTTTTTTCTTTTTTACGATGCCAAATATGGGTTAAATTTCAATCCAGTATTGCGAACTAATTGTGCAGTAACGTAGCCCAGTTAGTTTAGGTATCAGGGCTTGATCAGATTACTTTACTTGCTAGAGATTTTTCGTGACTGTGTAAATTTTGTTTTCGCTTGACAGTCTTTATAAACTCCAAAGTTTCACCCAAGCTGCTTACACAAAATCCACTTGTAAGTCTCCTTCATCATTAAAACTAAGTTGATACATAGTTCTCAGTAGGGCTCCATCAAATTTTTTCATTTGTGTTATAAAATCTTACAACAGCTCTGCCATATTCAGAGGAACAGACCATTGAATTACACTTCTCTCGCTATAACCTTGCGCAATATATCATATCTTAACAACACTTTAAACAAGGTTAGAAGCCCCAATTATACACAAGTCATTCAGAGTTATCCCTTATGGTGCCTTGTTTGTTTCCAAAATACAATTCACTTAAGAAAAACAAATGCTTAATATACATTGAAATGGGGTTATTCATGCACTGCATCAGACACATCGTATGCTGTTCTAAAATAAATAGAAACCAAATAATACAGAGGTAGCTCTAAACTTGTGTTTAGAGAACAATAGTCAAAAGTCTTTAGATCCTTAGGTAATTTCTTGAATCCTTAAACAGAAAAATTTTACTCAGGATTTCCATCTAACAAAACACTGATTACTTAAATATTCAATGTACGTCAAACGTTACCAGCAAAAGACTGAAAAACTAGCATTTGGCTACTTTGTGCAGCAACCTAAGTCAAAGCATAAAAATCTTGGTCAAAACGTAAACTACTAAATATATTCAGGCATTTATCCCAGGAAAAATTTGCTGCCTTTCCCTTCAAAGATCACTAAGAAAGAGTTTTAACTATATTTAACGCATATTGAAAAAGCACAAGGTTTTTGTGTTAAATTCTGCTTGTTACATTTTGCTACAGTATAATCATCACACGACAAGCGAGTCTGGCTGTTATTTACTTTCACAACTAGAAATCTATAACGTAACGCTAGTTGTATTTGGCTTTTTGTTTACAGTATAAATTCAAATATAGTAATTCTGTCGATATGCCTACAGTGTTAATAGCCACTCGGCATATTAGACCCTTAAAAAAAAGTGAAAGATAAGAGTATTTTGACCACTGTCCCATTCCAGTGGTGTGTTACATCGCCTCTTCTGGTCCAAAATACAGTGGAGTCCATGTATAACGAATTCTGTTAGAATGAAAGGTTTTCTCCCTGCCTTCTCTCTTCCTTGTCTCTATTCTAACTTTTAATGAATTTTGTTCACAACGGATTCGCAAAAAAAAAAACTTCCTTGAAATTTGTATCAGTTCCACTCTAAGGCTAATTTTAGTTTATAAACTTACTAAAACAATGAACACTTGCTTCCCTGACATAATTTATTGTGAAACTAAAAAGGCTATCAAGAATCGGTGCTAAATCCTCCGGCAGCAACCTATTATTTGTGTAAAGTAAGACTCGGTACTAAAAGGCTTTAAAGGAGACACAACTCGGCAACCACAGATAGGTGGCAGTGCCTTTTGTCCTATTGGAATGAAAATGCTATTTGAAATCCCCTTTGGTCCAGTTTTAACTTTAACCTCTTTAATTTTAGTATTCAAAAGCCTCAAATTCTAATTGAAGACTCGAACAAGCACAAAAAAATTTACTTGTGCTTTGAATTGATGATGCTTTGTACAACTAAAAACCAACAATTTCTGACAATGACGCACTACTTCTCTTAAATGAGTAGCAATAAATTTAGTTAAACCCTTTGCACAGCTGAGAATGCTTCATAAACATAGTGACAAGAATACTACGCGATACTCTGTTATTTCCTAACCTAAATGTTATTGAATATGACTGGATATTTTCATTAACAATAATTGATTTTTATCTTATGCACATTTGTGCTTTATTACAAGTAATTTTCTAATTCTAGTACGTTGATTACACCGAAAAATACACAAAACCGACGTGTATAAACATTCTTCGTATACTGGTTTCAAAATCTTTTCATAAAATCCATTGACTAATAAGTACAATTTCTACTTATTTACTGTAAAAATTAGGTAAACTGCATACCATTTGTGTTGCATTACTTGCGAGTCTCTTCCTCATCCACACTTCAAACTACCCAAAATAGTAAGTCTACATCTGTAACACCAACACTAATAGGAAATATCCTTCCATGGCCTTATTTCATTTACAACGTGCGACCACTATTTTCGCACAGTAATGGGGAAAGTTATTTGCTTTTTTCTCCTATTGAGAACTGACAACCCTAATAATTTTTTTTACGTTAATTTCTGGAAATCGGAATAAATTCAGTTTTAAGAATATACTGATTTTTTTAACCTGCGACTTGGTAAACCATCACAATCATTTTTCTTTCTAGTTTTTCCCTACTTTTCCTTTTTACAAACATTCATGAAAAATTAGGACAGATCTTTCAATAATAACAATAAATACATTTAATAAAGTACAAAAAATGAGGCAATATAACTTTACTACCGAAATCTAATATAAAGTACTTTCATACAGGACCAACAAATCGCAGAAGGATCGTAGCGAGACGTTTTTCACTTGGTTTGGATGATTGTGGATGGCTTTAGATTCTTCTGCGTTTTAACAAGTACCTTAATTGAAATAACGCTTTGCACAAGGCAACTACAGCAGCAGGAAAATACAAAAATTCCTGTTAACATGAAATACAATTATTCTTGATTAGAGAAGGGGTACTTCAACCTCAACAAAACAATGCCTGTTTAATATCTTTCTAATGTAGTGTACTATAAAGAATAGCCTCCCGATTCCACTGCATTTCATTGAACTCTATTTCAACTTACCGCNTACAGGACCAACAAATCGCAGAAGGATCGTAGCGAGACGTTTTTCACTTGGTTGGATGATTGTGGATGGCTTTAGATTCTTCTGCGTTTTAACAAGTACCTTAATTGAAATAACGCTTTGCACAAGGCAACTACAGCAGCAGGAAAATACAAAAATTCCTGTTAACATGAAATACAATTATTCTTGATTAGAGAAGGGGTACTTCAACCTCAACAAAACAATGCCTGTTTAATATCTTTCTAATGTAGTGTACTATAAAGAATAGCCTCCCGATTCCACTGCATTTCATTGAACTCTATTTCAACTTACCGCAATCCATGAACTCTATTTCAACTTACCGCAATTTTTTAATCGCAAAAACATTGTATATCAAATTTGGAGGTCTTGAAAATTAGCCCTCAGGGTTAGAAAAAAGAATACCAGGCGAAAGAATGATATACAAGAAAACTCATATCAAAACCGAAACAAACCAAACTAAAACAGCCTCTGCCCCATAAAATAACTTTAGTACTTAAATTAAAAATCCCTGTGTAATCTCCTAATTAATCACTTTCAATTACCACATACTTGACAGCTTCAGTTGTTATTGATAAACTGAACAACTATTACTACTTTAATAATCTTTATTCTTCTTTAAATTGTCATGCGTGAAGTGAGTGGCACCTACTACGGTCACATTACAACATGATCGACAGAGGTATTTATAAGCCCGGTCAACTGTTTAATACTTAATATTTAATAGAGTTCCAGCCCCGCTCACAGACTTCCAGTGGTA
Organism: Morbakka virulenta; assembly: GCA_003991215.1. Classification (NCBI taxonomy): domain Eukaryota; kingdom Metazoa; phylum Cnidaria; class Cubozoa; order Carybdeida; family Carukiidae; genus Morbakka; species Morbakka virulenta. Next base: position 4,544,498 of record RDPX01000006.1, on the reverse strand, counting down.
AGCAAACAAAACGTTGCCCAAACAAAAATCAAAGAAAGCAAAAATCTAATGAATGTCAATTTATTAAACAATAGAGAATACAGGGGAAATATTGACCTAAATTTACAGGATATAAATTCAACAACATATGTCACTGCAAAGGTGATATTCTCGATTTGTATTTCTGTTTCTTTTAATGCAACTGATTTCTTTGCCACCTGCTGCAAAAAGAAAGCTTTAAAAGACGCAAAAATTAAACAAAATTGAAGAATTGGTCTCCTTGTATGCACTTCAGCTATCAACCAGGATTCATTTCATAATGATGATTCTGGGCGGGCGGTTTTAAATTTCTGAAAAGGCCAATAAAAAACGAGTATCTTTTTATAATCCTATTACTTCTCCTTGTTGCTAGGAGGGTCCTGATCTACTTCCGGTGCGTAAGGTGACGTAGAATCACCGGCAATATTATCTTGCACCTGCTCCCGTGCTTCCGCATCATGGTGTATAACGGCATCTATGACAGCTTCAGGCAAGTCACAATCCTTATCTGGTTTCGGACTTACCGGTGGACTTCTTGCGGTAGTGAAGATACCTGAGCTGATTTTAAATTTCGGATGGTTATCTGTTTTATCGTTTTCTGTCACCGCAGTATCATTAGTTGCAACGGACAGATTTACTGATTCTAAACATTCGGGGCGTTCCCCGGCATCTGTTACAAGTGGTGGACTATCTGTTTTAATATCAGAGGTCTCCAGCTGGCTACGTGGGGTTCTGCTTTCTGTGCTAGGGACCGTATGCGTGGAATGTTCCAGCTCAAACGCTTTGACTGTTGAATTCAAGACAGTACTTTGACTACTGGGTTCTTCTGGGTTAATGTCTACAAGCAAGATATCATTATCACTACCTTTAGAACAAGATCCAGTTTCATACCTTTTGTCACAGTTGGGTAAATTAGAGGCACTGACATCAACACCACCTTCCAGCTCTTTGGTTACTGCTGAAGGCTGGTGCTCCTTAAAACTCTCCTTAACTCTCGGGCATGATACATCGACCCCCTTGCTTTCTGGATTAATTTCCGTAGTCGTATTTGTATCACTAGTAATAGATTTGGAAGCAGTGCCAACCTTAAATACAATAACTTCGGAGTCAACTTGACCATCATCTATTTCGTTGGTATCATTCTGGTCTTTCTTATCACAAACGTTTTCCTCTTTCAACTGATCATGAGACTTAGAACTCGGTCCTGGTGACTTACTGTCAGCGGCCAATGTTTGAGAATTCTCTTCTTTCTCTCGCTTAAGTTGTTCTAAAACAAAACAAACAAAAACCCCCACCACTTCAATTATTTGCACCAATACGCTGGTAAACTACAATTTGCTTTTAAAGATAAATAAGGAGTCACATTACAATTAAATGCTAACTTCCTGATTTAAATTTAGATCGAAGAGCTTTCAGGTCAAGGATCATAGTCGGGGTAAAATCGGTCATGTTCATTATACTGACACCCCCTACCTTAGTGTGTGTTGCATACGTTAATAACGTGTGGGTATCAATAACATGAACTCCTTTCCTATTTGTCCTTTCATGTTTTGCATCTAGATCAATTTATCCAATATAATCTCACTCGTCAAACGAGTCTCTAGCAAATTCCACTCTCTCATCTCCGGTTTGTTAAAAGACAAACACGGAGGTCTGGTGACATGGGCTCCAAATGTATAGGATATCACAAAAAACAAAAATGGTATAAAGCCTCTGTAGGAGAAATTACCGCGATACCTTCGTTTGAAAGGATCGAGCTAAGGCCCTTTTGTTTGTGCTTAAAAGCGTTTTTGATCTACAGTTGCATTTTCATAACGAAAACGAGTTCCACTCATGCTGCAAAGCTTTAAAGGTAATAAAATCTGTCATCACAACGATCACTAGTGGCAAACCCTTAATTAAACTCTCTTCTACGACTTAATAAAGAATGAGCTTTTCTGTTTCAGTTATAAAAATATTATGATCTGCATACATGGTGTTTATTTTTTCTCCACTAACAATTGTTGTTCTTCAATTTCTCTTAAAACCATTTAACCATACAAAGTTAACAGGTCAGGGGAGAACTCACACTTGTAAAACATGTCTCTCGATCTCAGATAATCGCTCAGCTCACATACCATTCTAACTGACACACCCCTGTTTCCAATACAGCTTTTATAAACATCGTCAACTTTCCCCATTGCGTTTATTAAGAAAGACAAACTACTCTTGTTGATCTTTGTAAACTTAATTACTTCGTTCCATCACATTGCGGATAAAAATTGTGATCTTTGTTTCCTACCCCTAAGAACCCATAACGTAGATCTGACATTTCTGACTGTAGCAGTTTCTTTATTCTCTTCGTTATGACTTTCCAGATTAACTATGCGATTAAATAAGCCAATAATTTAAAGCATCTCATATTTTTAAGCATTTCGGGCTCTTGTAGGCAAAAGATGGCTAATAATATGCCATCAAAACGAAAAATAAACAGTACATTGGATTGTCATACATTCTCATATAATATTGCACAGGCAAATGAGTCACTGGTCACGTATTCGACCAGTGTAGCATTTGAAAACGTTTGAATTCGTAATACAATGGGGGAAATATTTCCTTTCGTGCAAAGCAGACTGATCAAGAGCTTGGCCTCAATAGCTCGCTTATTGGGGCACTTTGAGTAATTCGATTCTACGGCTATTTCCCTCCGTACTTAATGTTAGCTGCATTGTAATATCTCAGAAAACAGAAATATTCATACTTTTATCAATACATACAGCACCATATCACATGGTCTAATTTTGAATTTTTTTCATTCAAAAAAAGGTATTGACATAGATGGAATAGGACCAACTTTATACAGGATTCTTAAAGGCATATACTTATAAAGAGCTTTTTCCTAACTCTACTGGGTAAAATTTCATTTAAGGGTCAAGTTTGTAGTCCCTATCCTCCAAATACCTTTCCAATCTTGGAGTTTCATAATTACTCAAATTTCTTTTGAACAAAAAATCATGCACGCTAACTTGGACAGGCAACGAAAACGGTAGCCTTAAGTAGTCTAATAGCAGGCCTGTCATCTGCCAAAGAAATTAGTGTAATGGGTCTCCGATAAAAATAATTGTTGTTAATACAGGTCATATAAGCATGACAATGAAAACAAAAGCAAAACTATATAAAAAGCTAAACAAATTCATACCACCAGCTAGGAACTGCTGCGCATAACAGAGGATGGCTTGATAAGAGAAGACAAGTTGTTCCTAAGTACAAAAAAATTGAAGTTTTAAGGTCCTTAGCAAACCAAAACAAGATGAATAAACAAATAAAACATAATGAGTGTTTCGGTTAACACATTTTATTTAGAAAAAACCCCGAGTAACAAATACATGTTCCACAAGCTGGGTTAAAACAATTGCCTTTTAAGTTTTAAGGTCAAATGTTCTACTAGCTCACCTAATGGCGCTACAACTAGATCAGTTTGGAACGTCATCTTGCAAGTGCGCCGTTCTATCCCTATGTTTCTATTGTTAGGCGTCTCATCCAAATCTATGCATAGATCCCTGAGCCTCCCACAAGACCACTACTTTTCTTCAAAGGAAGGAACATCTGATCGCAACAAACAAGTAGGGCATGGAAAGTCGGCTCTGGAATTACAAATCCTAATCTTTGATACTTTTTTCACATATTTCGTACAAAAAAGTCATAAAATAACAGTCAAATATAAAGATCGACCACGTCTCGTACACAAAAGTACTGGGTAAGTTGTAAATGGGATACAGGTTTATCTGTGTCGCTGCTTTGCAATTATACAAAGCCAAAAGCAATTTGAGGCCATAATGTTTGGGTGTGAATCAAGTTTAAATAAAAAGGTACGCTGTTTTACACTCTACACATGCAGGACCGAGATCAGAGCAGTTTTTGTCCAGCCCAGAGTGCCTACTCTATGTATTCGTGCACTCCGGTGGGTATTCTACAAATGAAAATGTAATCATTATTTTTCGGGAAAGTTCTCCATGCTGCTCAATGCAAGGAACAATTAAAAAAATCAAATTTAATGGGGCTGATCAAGGTAACATTCTTCGCAGGTAAACTGGTTAATCCAGGACACAGGCTATGTATGAGTAAAGTGTTATTTGGAGATGGAAAGGGATTTTCTTCCAAGTGAATCTCGTCATTTTATTTGTTATTTTTAAACAGTAAATTAAGAGTCAGTCGTTAAAAGCAATTATGAAGACAACATCTTGTATTTGTTTAATCCTTTAAACGTTAAAGTGATTAAAGGGATTGATAGTTACTTTTTATGCCTGTAAATATGTTACAGTGCACTACCGAATATCCGAATACCGCTTATCAGACAAATTTTTAATACTACCGTTTTTACGGCTTTAAATTAACACAAATTTAAACGTCAATCACCATTTAAATTGTCTCACTCATTCAAAAAGCAAAAGAATCTTTAAATTCGGCTTGACAATTCCCACTGCATATGTACCTTGGGAATCAAACAAAGTTGCGTAACATCCAATTACCACTGCCACAACACTGCCTTAATCTCCAATGTGCTTAATAGCAAGTAAATATTTGTTGCTGCAGTCGAACCTGTCTATCCAGGAACCGTAGGTGCCCTGAGTTGCCAATTTTTCTCAAACAAGGCACTGCAAATGAAATTCCGGCTTTATTGCATGCATGCATTTTACCATTTCATTTCATAAAGGAATTATGGTTGTCAATTTTCCTTAAATTTATACGTTTTTGGATCTCACTTATCCAATTAAATCATTCAGTATCATGCTTATCTCGCAACCTTCACGTTAGCTTTCCGTCTTATACTTCTTTTACTCCTTCGCCCGATTTATTGAGTAACAAATTATCTTCTGAACGAAAGACCTCTGTGAAACGTTTCTCCGACTACATTTTGTGGATAAACGGCTGGCTCTGACGTAAAGGTCTCTGCGTCGAAGTCTATAATTCATTAATTGATGCTTTAACAGAAATTTGAACAAACACATTTTTCATTTGAGGTAATATCTTCACTTACAAGTGAGATATTTTTGAAGTCAAAACCACATTTTTAAAGCAGTGGTTAATGGTTTCTGGGGCTACACTCTTCCACGCGGTTTGAAGCCAAGTAATCGCATTCAAGGCCTGTATGACCATAATTATTTGAGACTAAGTTCTACCATCAATTATTTGACTAGTTTCCCAACGAACAAACAGTTTTCTGCATTTCTGTTTAAAGTTCCTGATCGTACATTCGTTACATGGTTCCAGTCGTTGTCTTATGAATGTGCAAAATGTTCGAAATGGCTAGGTTTTTTTCAACTGTAAAGTGCTCAACTATCTTTTCGCAACCTATGGCGGGAAGCTTATTCATAATCTTGAATGGAGATTTTATTATCAAGACTTGGACACTTTCTTTCAAAGTGGTAGATAACTGGTGCTCTGAATGTGACATGACCGAACAAACACAAACACGGCGAACACAAGAGACAGTTCAAATTTCAACAGGAATTAAATTTCAGGAACAAGCGTTAGAAATAAAAATTGGAAATGAATGTTTCAGGGCAAATAAAGTTTACATACAATGACAGAAATAAACTGATATCTCTTTCGACATTCCAGTTCCGATTCTACTTGGCGAGACCCTGACAGCTTTTAAGTATAGCTTTTACGGCAGGGGTTATCACGCCTATGAATACACCTAGAGTACGGAACACTTTTTTGAGAGAAAAGTGTCATTGAATGACTCAAAAATGCCATCGAAAAGCTTTACCACTAAATGGATTTAAGAAAGTATTTTAAAATATATTGAAATGACAATATATTGTCATTGCTCTGCCCTGTTTTGGTTGTGCTAGGTATGAATCTAAGTCCATGTAATACATATTTTCCACCTATTTTTATGAATCGAGGTAATTTCTTTCAATACTATTTTCACAGGTTTTATTTATAAAATAAACAAAAATGAAATAAAACAGAATCAGAGATACCTTTCTTTGTACCATGTGTAACCTGCACTGGCGCAGTTTCCGAACAACTCCAGGTATGTCAACTGTCGTGACAAAAGAACAAAAGCAATTAGGTAAAACAGAAACAAAATGCTAAAAATTTATTAACACGACACAAATGATCAAACAAGCGCTGTTCCTAATGTAATGTAACAAGTCCAATGACTACCCAGCTCTCCGATGGAAGAAATTCATTAGGGCAAAGATAAATAAACTGGCCAAAACAAAAGTTGTTCGGTGTGATCTTTTGGTATTCTGACCTGCAAATACCAGGTCAATGCGATGACCCTCTAGTCATAAATAATCTCATATTACACTATATTGTAATGAGGAAAAAAATAATGGATGGGGTACAAAAAAAGAGTAATGACGAAATGCAACGTAGTTGGTGTTAACAAAGAAAGTAAATTTTATATTTTTGAGGTAATATTAGCTCAATAATATGTGAAAAGGTTAATCGTTGTTTATGTCTGTACAAGAACGGCACCATTAAGTGATATCTGGTAGCCAAACATGTAAGAAACATACGAAATATTTTATGCGTAACAGTCCTTTAAAATAGGTATAGTGAGAGATCATGACAAAAAGGAGTGCCCAATGACAGCGAGCGAGCGAGAGAGAGAGAGAGAGAGAGAGAGAGAGAGAGAGAGAGAGAGAGAGAGAGAGAGAGAGAGAGAGAGAGAGAGAAGATAGATAAGAGAGA
>RDPX01000006.1:4515537-4537643 GCA_003991215.1 Morbakka virulenta | reverse complement strand
AATAGCGATATCGATATGATTTAGAGCTTATGCAAAGGTTAACATTATGTTAACATTAAAACTATAATTTTATTCATTCAGAAGCACGGTCAAATTCTTTGTTTTACAAGCTGGCTTTGATAGAAGTCTATTACCAAAGTTTCTATAAAAAATATTCAATTCGATAAAAGTGGCAATAGCGATATCGATATGATTTAGAGCTTATGCAAAGGTTAACATTATGTTAACATTAAAACTATAATTTTATTCATTCAGAAGCACGGTCAAATTCTTTGTTTTACAAGCTGGCTTAGATAGAAGTCTATTACCAAAGTTTCTTTAAAAAATATTCAATTCGATAAAAGCGGCAATAGCGATATCGATATGTTTTAGAGCTTATGCAAAGGTTAACATTATGTTAACATTAAAACTATAATTTTATTCATGTTTAAATAATTCCATAAGTAAACTAAACCCAACCTTACAAATACATTGCATACATCGCAGATCTCAATACGCGGGGAAAAAGGTGATAAACGTACAAATAGGGCACCGGTAATAATTACAGTGACCATTTCAAACATAAATTATGCCTGAAAACCACAAGAAGAAAAAACGCACATTTTAAATGCAGTGTCAATTTCAAAAATAAGATGATTAAATTACGACACAAAAAACAAAAAGCTTCTATGCTCGCTATTCCACAGGATACACGTTCAGGTTGGGCTAGGTGCCTAGACATAGGGGAGGTCCGAATAATATTTTTGGGTCTCAACTCTTGTAGCGTCCTCAAAAAATAAAGAAGAAGCTATTGTGGAAATTCTAGGTATGGAATGAAGAAGAACTAAAATTTTTTATACTTTTCTTTTGTTTTAACTGTGCTGATTTTTTCAAACTAAGGTAAAAGGAGCTGATATTTTTGGGTAGCTTGTATAATTCTCGGACTGTCCTCTAATAGGTCTAGCCCCCAAGTGGTACCCCTGTGCAACTATAATGGTCTTGATTCAGTTAAAGAAAACGGAATAAAAGAAAATAAAGTCTTTTCAAGTACAAAATACACTAACATATCTAAAATTAAATACAGAGTATAAGCAGTTGTCACGATGCGGATGTGGGAAAAACCTGGAAACCTCTCTTTCCATAACAATCAGTAAGCTAGCAGACATCAGCAAGAGTTGAACAACTTGATCAAGGGAATCCACAAGATGTACAAAACACAAATGTTTTATAGAAAACAACGGTACCAATAGAACAGATGCTCAGGTGTAAAAGCCAATTTTCTATGTGCTTTTTAAGAGGATAATGGTGCGGCATACATACAATCAAGGTTATACGTTTTCTCTTCATTGTAGCGGACAGTCAAAAAGGTCTGGGTTGTGTTTTTCGCTAAAAAATTTATCTGGGTAACTATATTGCTCGTTTTCTCCAGTCATCCTCTGTTATTAAAAAATACGCAATCAAAACAAGATAAGAGGTAACACTAAAATGAGCCAGAAAAAATGGTTTTCGATTGGAGATTAGCTTCGTTTCGAAAAATTAAAAATCAGTATGCAAGTTAATTAATGTGCTTACTCAATCCATTCCCTCCGTTAATTTCTGCAATCGCGGAATAAATGCAGCAAAACGTGCCAGTGCGACCAACTCCAGCGCTATTAAAGACACAAAAACAAAAACAAAAAACATTTGAAAATTTGTTAACACAAAAAACCAGTCTATTTTCGATCTCGTTACTTGTTGCACACAAGTTGTATTTGAAGTAGAACACTAACACGCTGACAAAGCTACGCCTGCCAACTACTGATGTCAATCTGGCACCACTGCATTCAAATGATCTACACAGCAACAACAGCTACTTTCTCTTCAGCATTCGACTTCATTCTTGGTGTGCTCGAGGTCTTGTCCTTGGTGGTGTCAATGGTGACGTTCGCAAACAGCAGCATTCGAAAAATCCTAATAAGAACATACAAAACCCCTAAAGCAAGCTCTAAAGTAATGAAAAACTCGCATCCACTATTCGTCAGCAATGGGTAGCAAAAAGTGCGTTCCTGCCTGAAATAATGTGCTACCAAATTTTGTTTCTTATTATTCAAGTTAACTTGTTGCAAAAAAATCCCAAAGCAGCACCTGTTACTGCCGCCAGTGCCAAAAAAAATTATGAAAAGTGTCTTCACTGACAAAAGAATTACCTGCAGTGTGTTAAGATAGGTCCTTTAGTTTTTGAATCTCCCTTTAGACTAGCTCTGTACACTTCTTCAACAAATGCAAGGATGTCGTACGGTGTGGAAGGTACACCGCTGAAAAAAAACAACAAAAAAAACACCAAAAATAAAATAAACAAATGAACTGAAATAATTATATCAAAGAAAAATACACAACTAAATAATAGAATACTTTGGGATTCCTTCTTGCAAATACTCATGAATGTCGTAAAAAGCTTCCAAATGGGCAAACATAAAATAATTTCGACAAATTCTACTATTCAATTGCTTTTTCATTAAGATGTAATTATTATTCCATTCTCTCGACTATATAAGCCAAGAACAAAACGCCTCACCAAACGGGTGTCAACCAAAAGCCTTATCTCTTATCATGAGTAAATATTAAATCCGCAACGTTTAGTAAAATTACGGTACAACGCTTTTGACTAAAGTTCATCTATTATGTGCAACTATTGACGTTTTTTTCGTTTTTTCGAAATGACGTTTTGTAAGCGAAATACTTGTGTCATTTTGCAGCAAATGTTAATTCCTGAAGGAAATTGCAAAGAGTGTATTCATCTGTAAAACTACATTACAAACATTTTGTATATGAAAAGTAACTTAGTCTTCATTTCTACCCCAATTTTTTATCGTCCTCATCTTTTCAATGAAATTTACAACAACAAAAAATTACTCCTTTCAACACATGACATGTGTAAGTGAAAAGGCATGAGCTCCATGTGCTTCGTACAGTGTATGATGCTGATGATGTAACTCTGGCAATCGGAAATAATTTCAAAAAATAACAACTTGTGTACCTTTGGTATTGTAATTTTATCCTATTCAAAATATAAAATATTTAAAAACTACTTGTGACCATACAGTTGCCATGTCCATTCAGGTTCAAATGGAGCGGCAAAAAAGCTTTATCTTTAGGCATTGAAGCATTTTCTCTTTGTTAATGACTGTGTATTTTCCTTAGTTCCTACTATATATGGACTGCAATCTTACGAAATTGGTAACAAAGTAACGGCAACGGTCTATATTAAAGCCATACACATTTATGGGAAAACGTTCCTTCCAGAATCTTCGTTAATGATAAAAGAAGTGCATGTGTAAAAAAGTGAGGTTTTCATGATTGCATTTCGAAAAACTGGTTCGAATCTAGCTTGGTGCTAATATATTTCTCACTTTTCTACAATTTCAAATCTTCCTATTTTTTATCCTTTATGTATGGCAGGATCAGGTGATCTGACCTTGGAAAAGAAGTCGTGTTTCTGTGGGTGGTTCAACCCTTTATGGGTGATTGGGATGAGATATCCAACGGTTGGGATTTGGCTAAAGAACAGCGCGCCCACGTTAAAGATATGCGCGCAAGAATGATCTGGTGAAGTACAGGCAACGATAGCTCAGGTATTCAAGCATGTGGTAATGATAGCCATAATTACTGGTTCGAAATTCGGTGCAAAAATAGTGTTTTTGTGACGTAAGTCAGAGAAAAAAGATGACATTTCAAACAATTACACCAGACAAAGGAATAATGTCCTGGCAATTTGTTGATCTGAAGTTAAAGATTACCTTGTCTGTCGCATAATGGCAGTTAACGGTGCACAGGCTTTCCGGGTAAGAAAAGTGTAAAATTTTATGGAAATCCCTGGTAAAGTGTAAGCTTTAAAAATACTCCCGCCAAATAAAAGGGTCCTTTGCCACTGAAAGCGAATATGAAGGCGACTGGTTTCGACATTAGTCCTACATAAATAGTTACGGTTCTCTACAAAATATTGCGATAATGATATGCACTTACTAGTCAGGCCATGCAGTAAACTGTAAATGCCTTATTATTCGGGTCTCATTTGACTAGGGGAAAAAAAAGTTTAATTAGAGCATTAATGTAGACTATACTAAAAAATTGTATGCAACGATAAATACTTTTTAACGTTAGAAAATGACTCTGCTGAGGTATAGTGAGAGATCATGCCCAATGAGAGAGAGAGAGAAAAAGTGTGTGTGTGTGTGTGTGTGTGTGTGTGTGTGTGTGTCTGTGTCTGTTGAGGGGCGGGTAAGATGATGGAGAAATAGAAAAAGACTGAAAACAGGAGGCAAACAAGCACACCCAAACACACATTCACAACTACGAACATGAACATGCAAAATTCAAAACATGACAGGCACCAACTAGTAACATTGAAGTGGAAAAAATCCGATATGTAAACTCTATAGCACGTGAATGCTACAAAAGTAAAATCTCCGAATGTCTGAGCCGACTATATGTCAATAATGATTTCAAATGGAAGACTAACAATATTAATTTACAGTAACCGATTCATACATCAATGAAATAGTCTGTTTGTCGTCACACCTTTACATGTTGAAACGCAGTAACAATAACAGCAAATTCTGTTAAAATATCTTCTGAGAAGTAAGATGTTATCTTTACGTAAGACTGTTATTGTGATTACACAGTCGCGAAGTTATGCTTTATTTACCATTGTAAATACAATGTATAATAAATAAACAGAAAAAATAAACAGTTTTACCACCTGAACGCCTTCAAGGAACAGTTGGGTACAAAATCGTGGCGAGATTTTTTAAAAAGATAGGGTGTGGTCAATTTCTAAACATCTGCATACGAATAAGATGACAGCCTTACACAAATAAAATAAACTAGAAACAATACATATAAATTAATTAGGAAAATGATCAAAGCTTTGATTCAACATTTCAAAATTTTATCGTTGCCATATCTTTACCCTGATTTGAAGAGTACTTCTCAAGTCTTCGTTGGCAACCTACCTTGAGAAAGTGCCTCGATAAAAACACCGGGAATGTCACCTCACGATCACTCTTCTTTTATGACGGCAATGTGCGGAAGACAAGTGCCTGTTGTCGCTCCAGTAAATACCACCCTCATTACCATGACACTCAATTAGTCAGCATGCTTATGACCTGCGACTAGGTTTTGGTTTCGGCCATCTATGTTATTGTTCTATTTTTGCTTAGGGCAATTTCAATCAAACGAATGGCCCCCAGTATCAGACAATCTTTTAATGACCAGGTAATGGAAAGAATCTTCGAAACCAAAACTGAACTTGTAACCGAGAGTGTAGACTCGGCAGTTATCTTCAAAAATATACTCTTATCTTCACTTTCAGTAAAGGCAGAAGTCTATAATTCAACTTTTTCGTGTGAAAAGTTTCCTTCGTTCAGAGTCACCTCATGTTCTTGCGCTTGTGGCCAGCCTCAATAACGTGTTTATAATAATGATCTTCATGCTATTTATCTTTATTTTGACTAGATCCTACAACTGATCGTCATGGTCTTGCTATCTTCCTTTGACAGAATCTTCCATCTCTTAAAATTATAATAACTTGAATCTAATAATAAGCCTTTGACTTGCTTTAGATTGTCTCTTCGTAAGGCCAGTTGTTACCTTATTTTATTCCATTGATTTCCCTACTCTAGTTCTTCTTACCTTATTGAGACAGTATCAATCTCCATTGATAAGGCTCGGGGTAAACATCGCATTGCTAACATCTTTGTCTTTCGTGAGTAGTTTTAATGAGACATACAGACCTGGAAGAGCTGCTTGCAACTTCGCTCTTGCCCACGATCGAACACAGCTTATATTACTATTTCCACAAGATTTCCTGAATTCAGACTCAAGAGAACCTCTCTACAGATCTCACTTTGACTACTTGTCCTGAGCATTGTGCAGTTTCATTTTTTCCTCCTTTGGCATTTTTTGATATTGTCATCACTGCATTGACGAAAGCAACTGTTTCAAATCTCATTGGCAAGCCACATCCAAAAAGAATTGGGTCAGGCTACCTGGGATTGTTTTTTCCCAAAATTTCTTGGTGCTATTCCTTGGGATTTAGTCTTAAGCAACCGGGTTCTGATGCTGCAACTGAATTCCCAAAACGGGTTTAGGTTGATATTGAAAGAGTTGTACATAGTCGTAGTAACAAAGTCAAGCCTTATTCTCCTCCACGGTTCAATGTTCATTGTCCTTCTACCATTGCACGTCGCAATCAACATTACTATGTTCTGTTTCAAACAGATGGAACTGACCAATCGGGTTTCTTTCATTCGGGCTAACAATGTTTCAAAGAGTGTGATTTCTGATGCTGATGGTAAATCTTCCTCGGAGGGTGCAGAAGAATGAATTTTCTCCTGATAAATTGTAAATTCGGATTTCTGGAAGGCTTACAATAGCTGTCTTGAAAGAATGTTCTGAGCCATCTTCCATGCTGTTCAAACGTTTAATCTTTACCTTTCCAAGTCCTGTTTTCCATCTTCACGCAAATGTTGGTTGTCCCTCCCTTACTGAGGGCAGCTAAACCACTCGGTCCCGACAAATATCGAGCTTTGGTCTTTTTGTGAATAGTAAGGTCTTTGAACGACTATCAACAGTGCACTAGTGGAATTCTTGATGAATTTAGGTCCTTTTTTCAAATTTTCGGTAAGTATTTAGTAAATCTCGCTCTACTGGTAACCTTTTGACAGTAATTGTAAAAAGGTCTGTCTGTATGTTTAGAGAAAAATCTCGTCAAGTATGTGCTACAGCTCTGAACTTTTAAGACATCTGGTAATGTGCGACACGCTGACTTGCTTCATAAGCTCTCTGGTTACAGTATTTGCAATAGGGTCTTTAGTATTATTTAGTACTTTACTTCCGATCGCTAAATACGTATCACACGTCATGAAAATACATCTGATGTAAATACTATTAATACTAGCATTCCCGCTAACTTGATTTGGTTCGTCAACATTTACGATGATGTCACGACCTTGTGTTCTGGTACTGAAAAGAAGGCAACTAAGCAGAAACAAGTAAAACCTGCGGAAGATCTGGAGCCTGATATCCAGGCTGTCATAGAATGGTCAAAGAAGTAGCTTCTTTCATTGCGGCAAAAACGCAACTGATATCGTTAGGTAGAAAGATGGGTTCTTAGCTCCCTTCAATATACACGGGCAATCATTGCGACATTAAGCCTGGTGGGGTTGGTGCTGCCCTCGACGAAAGCTTATCACTGTGGATGTCTGGTATATTTTCCCTGGGTCTTCCCTAGGATTTTTATATTCACTCTGTTGGAAAGGTCTGCTTCTAAAAACGTTAGTTCTTTGTATCTCGAGTGAGAACCTTATACCTAAGGGTATTTTGTACCTCTGCAAATTTACCATCCACCCTTGAATGGAGTACGGTTGTCACAATTGGACAGGTCCAAACAATGTGGTTTTTATTAGTCTTTTCTGATGAGCTTTCCTTACTGGTACCAGCTCATTTGTTGCATCCCGTGTGACTCTTTCTTAATGTCTTCATCCTCATGCAGCTGCTGTCTCTTGTTGAAATGAATCTTTCTGTGGATGTAGTATTTGGCGGTTTATTGATGACTCGCAACATCTTGGAGTGCTGGTCTCAAAAAAATACCAAAACTATCATCAGATATTCTGTCCTGCGCTGAATATCAGGAAATGTCTTTATTTTAAATCGCAAAACAAACTTCGAATATTGATAGCAACTTCTTCACGGGTGTGGTACTTCCTTTTAATTCTTCCAAAGAAATAAAAATCGCCCTATATCTCTGTCCTGGTGATCCACAACTTGGCTACTTCTACTTACCTGTGAGAAAATTGTAGTGCCCTATAAGAGAAAAGTTGGTCGATGAAAAGTGACGAACGTTGGAGTATTTGACGAAAGCTTTCACCGACTAAACATAATCTCGATGCACTTTTCACTGTCAAAGTCACAGGTACAACATGTACGATATCAACATGAAAAAAACTGGTCAAAGATAAGTTGAAAAGAAGCTGTTAAAATCAGTTAGCAAAGACGTTTTTACATATCCCCAACTAGTTAACGGTAATGGTAATGGCCACAAATAGTAAAAACTTGGTCTACACAGCCAATTATGATTTACTTTCATCGGAAAAAGTATATTCAGATCCTGAACTGGGTTCAAATGCAACAAACACAAGTAAACAACAGTGCTTAACATAAGTCAAGCTGGTCAGTCAACCTTTGTTACAACCTACATATTTTCTTCTTAAATCATAACATTTATATGTAAATTACAGGCAATAAAAACCACATGATGATACACAATTTCAGGACGTAGCACCTTATGATTGGCCTGTGTATGCTATGCCGTATAAACAGAATCCCCCCAAGGTTTAGAATAGACAATACCAGATGTAGAAATACCATTTTTAATTAAAACACGGTTTAAGAATACTTGTCAAGTACCCACGAGCTTAGTCCTCTTCAGTCCACGGGCCTTGAGGAAAGGACCTGTCAGTTAAGCATCCACTAAGTTTTGTTAACTACTTCACTGTGGAAAGTCCTTAGGAACCTAGAGTAGCTATATAAATACAGAACTGGCACGAGCATCAGCTGCAAAACAAAAATTCCTCATGCTTTTACTTAGATATTAACGTCGCAAAGTAAAATCTTGTATTTCCAGAGACCATGTCTCCTGTTCTACCATAAACACGAATGGTATTCTTAAGGAAATTATGTATACTATTTACCTCTAAATTTGTTAGCAACATGATCCTGTTTTTCCACTGTGGGTAGAATTCTTGTTTCGTCACACAAACTGACATTCTACCGTAATTCACATTTGAATCTAACTTTCTTGGCCAATATGGGTGACATTTTAGCTGGAAGTAAAAAGTTTCGCATATTATAGCACAAAACGTGTAGATACGTTTCATTATCAAAACACATAAGAAAAGGAGATATCGTAGTGAACCAAGCCTTAACCTGTAATGACACGATGACAAACGTCAGCAACAAAACTACTTTCCGACCAAAGCATCCTTATGAGGTTTTCATCAAAATAAATAGCGTTTATCGTTTTCGTGTCAGGGCGAACAAAAGGTCAATTAGTCAAATAATCATAACAGGACAAAAATAAAACTTTGTACAAAGCAAAATGTCATCTGCTTTTAAGATGTTGCGTCGAGCTGGTATGGGTTTAAGGCCTCCGAGGCGGCCAAAGTACAATAAACATGCACAAATGATTGTGTGGAAACACATTAGGGTATGGCCAACGACAAGCAAACCGGTGCGTTGAGCGAAAAATGGCAAAGATACAAGCTCAAAGTCTTAATGATAACAATATTTGGGTAGATAACGGTGAATAGTTGTTGATGGGCGGGTATGCTTACTTAGTCCCCTTCCCATGTTGTGGTGCATAAGGCCGCCACCAGAGCATATCTTATCCTGAAGCTACATAAATACGCTTCCTAATCTCTTCTTTACTATCTCTATTCTTGGCCATCTTGAAAACAAAGTAGGTGAAATATTCCACCTCCTCAAGGTCCTCTCGTTCACAGTTAAGGCTGTTTGTCTTGTTCTTAAGCCGCAAGTGTTTTGGTTTCTTTGAGCTAATCTTCAGGTCCAATCTGCTCTGCTGCGTCCGCCAATGCACTAGTTTTTGCATGTAAGTTTTGTTGTCGATGGGGTAGCCGTAGATTAGCAAGGACAAAATCCTTCAGATAGCTGGCAAATGCCAATTCAGACCCTCCTTTTTTCACCAGCAGCTGTTTTAATAGTTCAATGCATGCTCAGGACAAACGGAAAGGAAACAGGTTGGAACCTTGTTTCACTCCACTCCTGACTCCAAAGGGGCCTGAAAGAGTGTTCTTGTTATGTCACCCGGGAAAAAAGTCCCAGTACAACGTCCACACCATGTTGACAACCTTTTGTGGGAATCCGCAGTGTCAGAGTATCTTCCAAAGCGACTTTCTGTGGATGATATCGAATGGCTTCCCTATGTCCAAAGCTGGCGTAAAGTGGCGCGTTCCATTCAATGCTCTGTTCCAGAATATGTCGCAGTGTGAAGGTGTGAACTGAACAGGTATTTTCGTGGCGAAATACAGTCTACTGGGATTATATGCACCATTTATGAAATTATGAGATCTAAGCTGGTTTTTAACGTATACTAGAGTAAAGGTACAACATACTAATGCTGATGACCTCTTATATTGTAATATAGATTTAAAAAACCTACCTTACTTCCTTCGACTTCACTGGTTAACATTGCTATCACTGTGCACTGTTGTTCCCAAACCATTGTCCAAAACGCTTCAAAGCACTGAGGGATTGGGCCTTGCGATGCAATGTAGGGTGGTGAAAATTGGGTCAAATTCTACAAAAATCAAGTCGAGAATTGACAGGAATACTAATAGGTTTTTAGTAACAAAAACGTTCATATTGCTAGGGAAAACAAAAATAACAAGTTCGACTCAAAATGTCAACATTTTGGTAAAACGGGTTAACATAACATGCTTGCTCAAATTAGGGTTGAACAAAAAAAACACCTCACAGTGCGAGTGTCTTACAGATGCGAGTTTAGGCTGAGTTTCTAGGCTTAATACAGTACATGAAAAGTCAGACCAAGGCTTATATTAACAGTACAGAATCTTTGGCTCTTCAATATCAATCTGTGATCTTTAATAACAGGAGTACCCAAAACAAAATGTATCTGCATACTTAGCACATGAGCCTGCGGTCACTCATTATGTGCTTGTTGCTCTTGCTCCTCGTTTATTATGAACAGCAGTACTGACCTGACTTATCCCACTCTGACTAATACTAATTCGTTTGTGTCACATCTATGGCACTTTTTCATTACTAAACACTATCCAAATATTGTACTGCATGGAAATAGGCAAGACACTGTTCCGCGATTAATCCATATATAAACAAATGTGGAATATGTAACATAACAGGTACATTTTGCTTTGAAACGAAAAATCACTTAGACATAAAGTGTTGACACAGACTCTGGTTTTAGAATCCTATACTGAAATTCGTTGTTAAAGATAAAGATATCCTGATTTCCTTCGGTAAAGTAATACGACGTTAGAACTGCACAAACTATGGGTAGTTTTGTATTTTTTCACAAAAGTGATTTTTTTTTCTGTTTGGTTTGTTTGGAAAGAAGGGAATCAGCTAGTACTCGAAGCACTCCCGGCGCCTTAACCTTTGGAAGCTTTTGAAATGCGAACGGGGTCACTTTACATCTGTAATCCCAGAACACTCCCGCCAATACAGTAAAAGCAAACTAAAGAAAACTAAGAATGACATCTGTTTACCAATGGCGACTTTGCTATAACGTCACACTACTTTCCGAGTCTATAAAAATACCCCACAAAGTACCAAAAGTGAATATATGCTGTATCAGGTTTGTTCTTTTAAGGCAGGTTTTCCTTTGAAACAAATTACTAAATTCATTTGCATATAGAAATTCATAAAGAAATATCACCCAAATAGACATACTAAATTTACAATTGATAGTCGTTACATGTGACAACTGCCGAACTGTGGGAAGCATGACAGTTTTTTTCATTGAGACCCGTTTAACAATTGACATAGACAATAACCGTAAGGAGGCAGTTTATATCACATAAAAATATGGGTGGCGGATTATTAAGTGAGTACTTCAATTTACGTGAACAACAGTGGCCTTAAAACAGGCCTTAAATTTCCTCCCACAAATGCGGTAGCGAAAGAAATGGCTGTAACAACGACCACTTAAAGCAGTAAAAATATAATAGATTTTCTAAATGCGTGTGTTAACAGCAAACAGCCTCTCCTCTCTTTTCTACAAAACCCAATATCATTAAGGTTCAAAAAGCGTTTAATTATCTTTTCTGTTTTGCATAACAATCACGTTATGCTAGCCGCTCTACCAGTCTTCTCTATTATCCTTCAGTCTTGGTATTCGCCACCGTTACTTGCATTTTTAGGACGTCTCTCTTCCCGGCATCCATTCTGCGACACATTCCTCCTTCTTTTGTTCCTCAGGCCCTCCACCTGGATAAAAAATTATTTTTTTTACACCTAAACTTCCATCCATTCCCATCATGAATATGAACCAACGCTCTCTGGCCGCCCACAATAAATCAACAAAAATACTAACTGCAAGAAATTATTGATGTAAAATATTGGGAAAAGTCTATGAAAGACCAATTTCAAGATAATATTTTAAGATAAATTTCACTTAAGATCAGAATACAGAACGTTAAAGGTCTTTTATACCTCTATATGACTGGCATTGATGTAATCATTTTCCATCCCAGTTAATTTCACTCTCGAATGATCCCCTGTTTAGGCAAATATTAAACACACTCAAGAAAATAATGTAATTATAAAACTAATGGCAAAAGGAAAATAGGTTCTAACTTTTCATGTCTATTAAGTAATGAGGGTAAAAGATGTACCAAAGATATGGAGGGGCTGTAATAATCCTATTTGTTCTTGGAGGCTTAAAAATGCCCTGGTTATGTCCAAATAAAATACAAAATTGTAAAGCGTCTTGAAAGCGTGGCACATTTTTATATTTTCTTATGTAACAGGATTAGAAAATACACATTTTCACAAGTGTTGTACTTTAAAAGTAGCGTGAAAATAATGCCCTCAACAAAACCTTGCTATTTTTAACTTATGCCACCTGTAATACATATAATACGCACAAGCATATGATAGGGCATTACCAAAACAACTGAACAAGGAAGCTTAGGGTCCTTTTACCTAAAGCGTTCCAATACAAGCATCCTGCACAACATAAGTGACTTACAATTAATTCACGTTAACCATATATCATGTATAATAATAATAATAATAATAATAATAATAATAATAATAATAATAATAATAAAACTACACTATTAGGAACAGCAAGAATTTTAAGAAAAGTACTGGAGTACTGAATTAGGGAAAGAATGTGAGAGACCTTTGGTTATTTTTTTTAACGGCTCTCTTACAAATACTCGGAATAACATCTGCCTGTGATGAAAACAGATTTTAACGATAATAATAATAATCATAATAATAATAATAATAATAANGTGACTTACAATTAATTCACGTTAACCATATATCATGTATAATAATAATAATAATAATAATAATAATAATAATAATAATAATAATAATAAAACTACACTATTAGGAACAGCAAGAATTTTAAGAAAAGTACTGGAGTACTGAATTAGGGAAAGAATGTGAGAGACCTTTGGTTATTTTTTTTAACCGGCTCTCTTACAAATACTCGGTATAACATCTGCCTGTGATGAAAACAGATTTTAACGATAATAATAATAATAATAATAATAATAATAATAATAATAATAATAATAATAATAATAATAAAGATGTACGAGAAAATCAGTAAAGAATCCGAATAAGGAAAGTACCGAGAACCAAGTTAAACAGCAGGAACCTGATAAAAGTGATTTACACCTGGGCAGTATCAATAATTAGATATTCTGCGCCCTTCCTGGATTGGACAGTAGATTAGCTGAAAGCAACGGGCAGGAGAACCAGAGAACTTCTCCCAATGCACAAAGCTATCCATCCAGAGGATGTTAACATAGGAAGAAAATGCAGTGTAAGGGGGCTTGTTTCCATCGAAGAGTGTGTAGCGAATTCAGTGCTCGGTTTGAGAGAGAATGTTGAGAAAAGTAATGAAAGGTTAATAAGAGCAGCAAAAGATTGGCATGAAGAATCTGAGGGATCTCTTAATGATCTTAAAAACACAAGGCGTAGTAAGAGAGAAGAGGTGGGAAGAAAAACCAATATATGAGCAGTTTATAAGGCAAACGAATGAAATAGCAGATGACATGTCATGGGCATGGTTAAGAACTGAAACATTAAACGGAGAAACTGATCACTCATTACCGCTGCACAATATTATTGTATTCGGACAAATAACATCAAGGCAAGAATAGATAAAACAAAGGAAAATAGTCTGTCCTATGTGTGGATAAAAAAAACAGAAGCGGTAATGAATATAATTTGTGAGTGCACAAAACTTGAAAAGAAAAAAAAAAGAATACAAACGGAGACATGACTGGGTAGGAACAAATGAACGAAAGAAAAAAAGAGAGAAATATCAAGATTTGGCAAGAGAACTAAAAATTCTATGAAATAAGAAAGTAACTGTTATTCCAATAGTTATTGGGGGGTTGGGAACAGTTGCAAATTCATTGAAAAAATACATTAAACCACATCGAAATCCAAACTATGATTGAAACCATGCAGACCACCGTGTTGTTGAACACAGCCAGTATCATAAGGGAAGTCTTGGTGCTCTGAGGAGGCTTGTTACAACTGGAACTTCCAGAAAAGTCCACCAAAAATTATTTTGGAGTGAAATGAACCAAAATAATAATAATAATAGAAAAAATAAAATGCATAGCCATGTAGCAAAGACACCACACTGAAATAAAATAAATCCAAGTATACTTACAGGGGAGGATGTCACGATATCGATTTTGGTTAAGGTTAAGTCTTCCTGCTTCACAAGTGTAACTGGATGAGTCTAAGTCTTCAATTTGGCTAAGGTCCTGCACATTCCGGTAAAAAATTAAGTTTTTATATTACATTTACTGTAAAACTGAATACCAATTGTAGTGAAATGTTATTCTTTAAAGAAAATCGACTTGAAAACATTATATATATATATATATATATATATATATATGTATATATATTATTTTAGTATGTATTACAACTGAATATAGCAACAGTATAACAGTATTACTATTTTTGCGAGTATCCAAGTTCTTGTCATTTTCTGGCCTTGCACGCCCCACACATTCAACTTCGCATAAAAAATCTCCCTAGTGCTCTCAGCCAACAAAATATTTTCAATTTCACTACTTTATGGTGGCATTTTTTATACAAAACTGTTTCCTTTACACTTCAGAAAAAATTAATGGCTGTCTGAAATTTTAAATTTTATTGTTTTATTTGCTTTAGTCCAAACCCAAATCTCTTCATTACAACAGAATTTCAATAATCGTTACGACAAATGATTAAACTCCAATTACTTTGTGTTACTTAAACTACACTACAAACGGAATGTAATTCAATTTCCTGGCCTAAAACGACGACGTTTCTCAAGATCTGGGTCTTTCCCTTTTTAACTCATTTTACCACTTCAACGTCTGTAGCAGTAAAAAATAATAATACAAGTTAAATTTTACTCAGGTTTGCATATAAAACTTTGAAAAAAGTATTGCATTCAAAAATGACAGCCTTAAATAATAGCTGCATCCGATAATAAAATCCTTATTATTATTTTTATGACTATTATTACTATTACTACTATTATCACTTTATAATAACAAAGTATAATAAAGTAATAAAATTAGAACGTCTTTAAATATTGGTTAAATAACATTTCAAAAATGAAAACGTAATAAAATGATACATCTGGTTACTAGGCCTCTTAATATTTCTATTCGACGTCCTTTCTCAAGTGCATAACACCAACTTTTGAGATGAATGAGCACCGTTCCCTTGACCACCGGACTCTAGGTCAAGTACCTACAATGTTTTCTCACTCATTATTTAATTTAAAAAGTACTATAAAGTAACAAATTCATAAAGAAACAATTTCATAAAGAAACACAAACTTACATTCCACATCCGGGCAAATCCATCCACGTTTGTTCCTGGCATTTTCTTACACATGTCCATACATGTTGTATGTAATATCTCAACTGCTTTATCGAGATCGGCAAGGTATTTCAACCATGCTTTACTAGTGTCATCTGGTAGGTAAAATGATTCCCTACCCAACTGCCTGTTAAACGGCGGGGTTTTAACTTCTTCATCTGTGTCTTCAACTGGTGATTTGGCAACAGACGATGAACTATCAACAGATGCAGTATCAGGTTCAACTGGTTTTCGAGCAGAGATATTGTTGGCATCAAGACGCAAATTACAACGATCTGGTGTCATGGAATACCCGGAACTATCGAGTTCGTCATTTTTCGCGTCAGTCCATTTTACATTTTCTTTATTGGAAACATTACCTTTTGAATGTTCACCATCCGATAGTTTTTCAGGTTGCTGTTCGCACGACGAGCTTTTTTTGACTCGTGAAGGTGTTGGGGCTTCTGTTAGGTCAGTTATATTAGAAACACTAGTAGCATTGTCAGCCGGATTTGCAGCTGAATGTTTCAGTCTATCGTTGTGCTCTTTGTCAAGCATAGGTTCGTAAAATGGCAGTTCATGAGCTTGGGGAGTAGACACAATTAATTTCGAGCCACTAGTATTATCATCATTTGATCCCTTTGTTTCATGATTTGTTTGCAATATGAGATCTAACGAGTCAAAGCTCTCCAGAATTTCTTCTTTCAAAGCCTTTGAGTTCGTTCGCAGTCTTGCAGTCTCGCTCTCTGTCATACTAGTTTCTCCAGGTTCACACAAATCTGCTTTAGTACCTCCGGAATCAACATTACTAGATGCGGTTAACTCTTCTGGATTCGTAACCGACATAGACTTAGGAATGGTTGAGAAGGAGCAAGCCCCCTTTGCTGAGTAGCCACCTATAGGGGTGGGTCCCATTTCCTCTTTGGTAGTTTGTTCAGTTTTCTCTACGGCATTGCATTCTGATTCTGGTATTTTGTCGACAGTATTACTAGAATGTTGAGTGTTTACTAATTTCTGTATTAACTTTTGTTGATCATCAATTTGTGCCTGTAGTTTTTCAATTTGATGGGTTTCATTGCTTAGTTGCCGAGTTTGTTGTGATTGCTGTGTCTGTAGTAAACTAATCAGATGTTGCTGTTGTAACAGCACTTGCTGAAATTGAATTTGTTGAAGATTGTACTGAGACATGTCATGTGATGCACTAGTTGCACTGCTTGTGCCCAAAGTCGAAGTATTTAAATTAAACTTGCTTTGTCCTAAAATGGCAGACACAACTGGATCGAGGGTTGCGGACATTAATGGTCCTGTACTCAATGTTATCGGGTTGTATACCTGATTTGTCAACAGTGCTAAATTATTCTGAAGCCGCGAGGGATTCATCGGTGACCTTACTTCATAGTATGACGTGGAAGGAGCATCTGGAGGAGGACCAGGTCCCAAAGGTGCCGTCGGAAGAGGCCCTCTCATAGTATCAGGATATGGAGCTACATCAGACGTAGAACATTGTCCAGGAAATGAGGTTACGCGCTGATAAGGTAGCGGATTCAGTGGTTGTGTTAAATTTTTGCTTGATTCTTTGATTTCTGCATTAGCGTAGTCACGATCAATATCTTTTGGTAAATATTGTACTCGATCCGACATGACTGAATTTCCTTCTTGTGTTACCACAAAATTGAGGTGACCAGGTTTTCTTGCCTGATAATGTTCATTTGGCAATAACGACTCCTGTCGAATGGGGGCATTGGGCGCATAAGATGGCTGGATAATGTTCAGTTTATCAGGCAGTAAAGAATCATCGGTCGAGGAGAAACGTTCAGTGGGCTCACCAGCACTACCAGGGACTCTTTCTGGCAAGTGAATGTTTGTCGCAGTCAGGTCTGAAGGGGAAATATCAAAAGTTTCCTCAGGCTGACGCTCTAAATGGTACTGTTGAGCAGACTGTTCTAGGCGTGGTTGTTGTTGAAAGGTTGTAGATCTCTTGATTCTATTTTCTCCACCATCGTCCATTCCAGAACATTCTCCGGATGGAAGTTGTACTGGTTTATCTTGGGCTTCATTTGATGCCCGCCGCTTACTCTGCAAAACAGCATCCAAGTTTCCTCTTGAACTCTCAAAATCAAATGATTTTCTTGGTGATCCAGGTGATTCGAAAGTGTGAATACTTTGACCTGTTCTTGCAGACACATTTTGGTTTCCGAAAGGTGCTCCCTCTTCTGTCCGTTGCATACATGGGAAAGCTGACCCTATATTTGCACCCTGAGAGCTTAAGCCAGGGTCACTGCAGTAACTTTGCAGTCCTGAAGCATTAAACTGTCCTAAATTTTGAGGGATTGTATTAACTTCTTGCAGCTGTGAATAATTTAAATAAACTGGTTGCTGCGAATTCCTGCAAACCTGTTTCTTCTCTTTCTGTTCACTACGTATCTGTCCTGTCTGGCTTGCATCAGAGCCTGAAAGATTTCCTTCTTGGGAAAATCGGGCACTGTACACACCTACTTGTTCATTATTAGTAAGATCCTGAAAGTTGACATCCCTTTTTGCTTGAGAAAAAGCATCTGGAGCACCCCTTTTTCGCTGTGCATCCTCCAATTGCTGGTTTACGTTTTCTGGAATAAGAGGTGGGGCAAGCTGTTTTACGGTGTTTATGATATTACCAGGAGGTCCAAAAACACTTTCCTGTGTAAATGGAGGCCTGTCAAGACTCACTTGGGCTGACGTACTTTTATACAAACTTGGTTGCGCCGGGTTTATGCTTTGTGTAACAGATTGGGTTCCAGTTTGATAGGCCCCTGGTGATGACTCCCAAGGTGTGTTTTGCTGAGAAAATCCAGGGTGAGTTGTTTCTCGACGAGGAAATTCCTGCTGTAATGGGTGTTGCACAAAACCTGGTGACGGTGTGCCATGTTGTGTGGGAACTTGGTAGGAAGAATCTTGCGAAAACGTTTGTGTTGCTAGTCGTGGCTGAAAAATATCTTGTTGCGGTCCAGGTTGAGCAGTACACTGCTGTCGTATTACAGACTGTTGGAAGTCCTTGCTGCTGTGAGCCTTGTTGCAGGTGACTGGGAGGTACTTGCTGCGGTATGCTGTGTTGTGGCAGGCCTCGTTGCACTGTGCCTATCTGTGGTACACCTGGCTGTATTGTAGCTCCATGAGACACAGATGGCTTGGGTAAGCCTTGCTGTGGAATTAATTGCATAGCTTGACCTTGCTGGGCAAGTCCTTGTTGCGATAGACCTTGTTTCGAAAGTCCTGGTTGCGGTAGTCTATGTTGTAGTAGGCCTTGCTGTAGTGGCCCTTGCTGTAGTGGCCCTTGCTGCTGTGGCCCTTGTTGAGGTAGTCCTTGCTGAGGTAGGCCTTGCTGTAGTGGTCCTTGCTGCAGTGGCCCTTGTTGCGGTAGTCCTTGCTGTGATAGTCCTTGCTGAGGTAATCCATGCTGTGGTGGTGCCTGTTGTTGTGGTCTTTGAAGCGGTAATCTTGGGAACGGTAGTCCTTGCATTGTTGGTCTTTGAGGTAATCCTTGCTGTGGTTGTACTTTCTGAGGCAGCCCTTGTGGTGGTAGTCCTTGTTGTGGAAGTCCTTGTTGTGGCGGCCCTTGCTGTGGCGGCCCTTGTTGTGTTGGCCCTTGTTGTGGTAGTCCTTGTTGTGGTAGTCCTTGTTGTGGTAGTCCTTGTTGTGGTAGTCCTTGTTGTGGTAGTCCTTGTTGTGGTAGTCCTTGTTGTGGTGGTCCTTGCTGTGGTGGTCCTTGCTGTGGTAGCGCTTGCTTTGGTAGTCCTTGCTGGGGTAGTCTCTGTGACGGTGGTCCTTGTAGACTAAGCCCATATTGAGGCAAACCTTGTTGTGAAATTCTGTGCTGAGGAAGGCCTTCATGCGATACGTTCTGCTGTAACTGATGGATTGACTCTTGAGGTAAGTTTTGTTGCGACAATCCCGATTGCCTTGGCCCTTGCTCGAGTGAACGCTGCGGTTGAGAATGAGCTTGTGGGATAATACCTTGGTGAGGTAGATTTTGTTGCGAAAGAGGCCTTTGGGGAGTAACCTGCTGCGAAAGGCCTTGCTGGAGCATTCCATGTCCAGATAAACCTGACTGCGGCATTCTAAATTGAAGCATACCTTGCTGGGATTGAGTACCTGCTGGTATACCTTGTTGGTTCAACCCTTGTTGAGATATACCCTGTTGAAATATTCCATGGTTAGATAAACTATGCTGAGGCAAACCTTGCTGGGGTACTCCCAGTTGTCGTAGGCCTTGCTGAGACCACAATTGCTGTGATATACCTCCTGGTGCTAAACATCGTTGTGGCAGGCCTTGATGAAGCTGAACTTGCTCGGGCTGACCTTGCTGTGAATGACCTTGTTGCGGCCTTTGCATACCTAGTTGAAGGTGGGGTTGTCGGGAGGGGCCACCAATTGTTTGTCCTGTCTGGCTTCTTAATAAACCATGCTCTGGGTATAACTTTGGCAAAAGATCTTTAGAAGGTAAGTCTTGAGGCGTTGTGTGGGGCACATTTTGTTGGGGAAATCCAGATCCCATTTCATTTGAACGTAAACTAGCATGCTGTGGCAAATTATTTGATAGACCGTCAAACTGTGCTTGTGTCTGACGTGAAAATGCCGGACTGTGAGGTACTTGCATGGATACAGGTCTAGGCATGTCTCCCTGGTGAGGAGTGTATTGCTGCAATGGGCTTTGTGGTTTTTGCATGGCGGTTAAAAAAGTTGACGCTGTTG
The DNA here is from genome assembly GCA_003991215.1 of Morbakka virulenta. Lineage (NCBI taxonomy): Eukaryota > Metazoa > Cnidaria > Cubozoa > Carybdeida > Carukiidae > Morbakka > Morbakka virulenta. Next base: position 4,517,282 of record RDPX01000006.1, on the reverse strand, counting down.
ATCCAGGGGGGGTATCATTCGAACGAATTGACATTGGCATATCCCCTCCTGCAGGGAATTGTGAAGCATTCTGCGATCCATAAGGTGGCATCATGTTTACAGGTAACGGGCCAGGGCAAACTGGAATAACTTTATCTACTCTAAATGTTGGTTTTGCTGCAGTCGGTCTCGCTGGGGGCACTAGAAAAAGAGAAAAACTACTGTTTATCTTTAAGTTATAACGTTTATGTGAACATACCAAGATTAAAATAAAAAGCTAAACAACGAGCAAGTTATGCAAGCACCGTGTCGGCTAAAAAATGCTGACTTATTTGGACATTGGTAATTGAATAATATATGAAACTTTCCTATTGAATATAGATTTGATATTAAGTATCTAAAAATATTGCGTACATTTGCATACACAAGAAGGCGCATGTTTAATTCCTTTGTACAAAGATGTTGAAATGTATGGGTATGTCTACAACATAACACGTTAACCAGAAAACTCCAGATACCTAAATAACTAATGAAATGTTAAGTTAAAAATAACAACAATAATTGTTAACATGGACTGACAAAAAAACAATAAGGACAAAACAAGCAATAAACAACCATGAAACAGTAATTCTGCGATCTCAGGCTGTTGTTTGTACTCAGATTCATAACAATGAAGTAAAGCAATGAGTATAAGGCCTCTTTCAGCAGTCAGAAACGCTGGTCCCATTCTGGATTGGAAAAAACATGAGGTTCACGAATTACAGACATGATAGGACGACAATGACGATGCAGAAAGCATTCCAAAAAGACCGGCTGCACTTTTCACGAAACGAAAGTAGTGGAGGACTTTTCAGCATATAAGATACAATAGAAATATCAAAAGGTGGACTAGAGAAGTACATACAGGAAATCAAGGAGCGATTGTTGAGTGCAACTAGAATATTATACCTGATGGGTAACGCAAACACTGAAACTGTACAGAGATCGTAAAGCAGAAGTGCGGAAGGAAGGCTGGAAGGGCAAAGTCCTACACGGCCAGTTTATATGTCAAACTGATGACGGAGGAGATGGCTATTGAGGAAAGGCGGCAGTGGTTGAAAAATACTGGGATTAAGAGGGAAGCGGAAACTCTAATACTAGCAAATCAAGAACACACCATAGGAACAAACCACATCAAAGGAAAAATAGGGAAAACACAGGGGGCAGAAAAATACAGAGTGTGTGATAATGGTGATTAAACTGTTAATAACCTGATCTCCAAATGCAGCAAAATGATACAGAAAGAACACAAACGTAGACACAATTGGGTTGGCAAAAGAATTCAACTTGACATAAGGGGAAAGTCTGGAATACATGCATGCTAGACGTTGTACAACCTTGAGCCAGATCGTAATGTTGAAAATGATACTTGCAAGGTACTTTGGGCTCTTAATATTTAGATTGACCTGGACATTAAAGGTGGGAGGCCAGATTTAATTTTAATCAAGAAAAAGGAAATAACTATTATTGTTCACATTGCCATTTAATATGACGATACCAGGATAGAAGAGGAGAAAAAGAAAGTTGATAAATATTAGGATTTAGAGAGAACTCCAAAAACTATGGAATACGAAAGTAAAAGTAGTCCCTTTTGTCATTGGCGCATTGGAAATACTACCAAATAACACTAAAAGGAAAGCAAAAGAACAAGGAATTGAAACAAGCATCGGAGAGATGCAGAAAACTATAATATTACATTCTGTAAGGATCCTAAAAAGTCCTTGAAA
>RDPX01000006.1:4485537-4510537 GCA_003991215.1 Morbakka virulenta | reverse complement strand
TAATAAATATTCAATAATAATAACAATAATAATAATAATAATAATAATAATAATAATAATAATAATAATAATAATGGGGCGGCACTTGCAAGGTTGAAGTGATGTTGCCATTTTGATTTGGTTTTCTATTTATCTCACTCTTGTGGCTACAGTACATGTGCCTGCATTCAACTTACTTGGCTTGTTGCAAGGCGCTGAATGTGGGTTTTTCACCCATCCACCACTAGATGGTGTGTAACCACTCGATGATGATGATGATGATGATGATGATGATGATGATGATGATGATGATGATGATAGTAATAATAACAATAATAATAATAATATAAGAAAAAAGAAAAAAAAAGCTTCAAAGAAAGAAAAGCATAATATTAATAACTGTATGGTAAAATTCAATGGCCAAGAATTAGGAATATCAAATTTAAAAATTGCGAAGGAGAGATGGATTGACAGTCAGTTTTAAGAAGCCGAGGCTTAAAAAATACATCGAAAGACGAAAAATAATGCAAGATAACACGATAAAATTTCCCCCCCCAGGCAATAGAAGGAGATAGGGGTAAAGAAGGGGGGGCCTGAAATACAAAAATTTGTAGACTTTTTTTTGGAGGGAGTGTATGAAAATGGAAAGAAAGAAGGCCAAATATGCTGTGAATGGAAAAGGTGAAGAGGAAGTTGAGTGAGAAGGTGAAAGAAGTAAATGAGTTCAATATTAAGAGAAACGAACCTCGGAAAGAAGTTTAAAATGAGAAAAAACTGAACGACTTCAGGCATAGATGCCATACAAAACTCCTGGTGAAAGAAATTTGAAGCAGCTCAAAAAGCACTTACTAAAATTATACTATGTTGAGAAAGAACAATAACCTGAGTCCTGTGTGGAGGCAACCAGGAAGAGCAAGAGAAGTACCGGTAGTACTCCCAAAAAGTGAAAGCCTGTGTGACGAAGAGAACTACAGGCCGCTAATTTGCTTTAATAAGTCACAGAAGTTACTGACAGGAATCATCACAAAGTACACGAGAAAGTACACTGTGACAAATAAAATTTAGGACGAAGCACAGTTGGGGCATGTGGAAGGAGTATTAAATGCAGTTGGTTAAAAACTAACAGATGCATCATGGAAGAAACAAAACAATATCATTAGAACTTGGCAGTGGCGTTCTACAACTACAAAAAGCCTATGATAAACTGCACCAAGATTGGATGTTACGTGTATACGAGTAGATAGGAATGCCAAGGGATGTCATGCAGCTGATATACCAGTTCATAAGTAAGGCAAGATTCGTGATCCAGAATGGAGGGCATAAAATGTCTAGCCGGTGGGCTGAGATTCAATGTAGATTCCTAAAAGGAAATAGCTATTCACCAGTGGGGTTCTTCGTTTCTGAAATACCAATGTGCAAACTGATTCAACAAACTAAGGGATACCGAATGAGACAACAAGGAAACAGAAACGTATAAAGAACTCATACCCTGTTTGTAAACGTTTTGAAACAGTATCCAGAAAGTCATAAGACAATAAAGGATGATACAAGATACAGGAATTTGCTATTAAGTAACAACAGTCCTGAGATCATTTTTGAATGCAAGAGAGTAAAAGGAAAAGGATTATCATTTCTGGAAGAGCGGGTTAAAACTAAGGATCCTGACGAAACATACAACGTCCTGGTAGTGGAAAAACCAGGTGGAATTAAGACAAAAAATGTGTTCCCACAAGTGAAAAATGAAGTGACAAAATGAGTAAAAATGTTAGTCAACACCGAGATAAATGATGTCTTATCTTGTTCGACCGTAAACAAAAAATTGATACTTGTTCATATCCGATGAACATATGCAAATTCAGCATAGGTGAAATCTACCAGCGGAGACAAGTGTCCAAAGGGAAAAGGGAACATATAGCATGTTAGGAAGACAAACAAGCAATAAACAATTATACTAGTGAGAAAGCTAGAAGGCAGCTGAATTCAAAGAAAGAAGTGTATAAAAAAAACTAGACCACATGTAGCTTATTACACTTCCAAACCTACTAACCATTGGATACAGACAGTTTGGAGAAGAGACCTTCTAAATGACATCAGTAATAATGAAGCAGATGGTAAAAACAAGATGGAAGGTTGCTTGGGGAAGACAGGGGCAGTGGTGGGAAAGGTTATCAAAAACAGGCGATGTCAAGTGTGCAGCGAACAAAAAGGGACGGTCGAATAACTTGTGGCTGATTGTAAAGGCCTGGCAAATAGTGAACAGCTAGCAAGACACAACAGAACCTTGATGATATCGACAGTCAAGTGGGCGAAGAAAATACGAGTTAATACCGCTTGGCTTGTATTGGATTTTGTCCCCAACCTCAGAAAAACAACAACTGGAAGAAGACCAGACAATATTGGAGGAAGAGGAGATGGAAAATATCTGGGTCTGTGATATGACTTACCCACAGCAGCAGAACGTGGAAACCAGAAATGAGAGAAAGACACCATGAGTATGAGATTAAAATTGTACCAGTACTGATTGGCACTTTTGGTGGAGGTGAAAAGGCAACTTTTAAGGCCATTTCGGTAATATTAAACGAATAGGATACTGGTTGAAACACAAAGAACAATATTAATGAATCGAGTGACCTTAATTCGTAAAGTAATGTCAGAACTTGTCCACACTACTTACCCTTAAAAATGTGGCTCTATCGTTATTTTATAACAATTATTGGTAGTTATTAACATTGGCTAGAATTATTTGTAGCTTTTCCTCTGTAATAATAATAATAATAATAATAATAATAATAATAACAATAATAATAATAATAATAATAATAATAAAAATAACAACAATATTAATATAGTAGTAGTAGTAGTAGTAGTAGTAGTAGTAGTAGTAGTAGTAGTAGTAGTAGTAGTAGTAGTAATAGTAGTAATAGTAATAGTAGTACTACTACTACTTTGTATTATTATTGTTATTATTATTATAATTTTAAAACTTTATATAGTTTTTGTTATAAAACAAAGGAATTACATATAAAAAATAACAACATTATAAAAGACCAATAATAATAATAATGAAAGACTGTAAAGTAACTGTAATTTTGATACTGCGTTCTAATATATTTTTTGCACGACAACGGAAAATCAGTAGTCTTACAACATCAAACATAAAAACTATGCAATATAATAAAACCACAACATCCGAGTCGCAAAAGGGTTATTTTACGTTTGCATGTAAATGCACAAAGAGGTATTCTGCATTTGTTACCATTTGGTGCCAAGTGGTGACTTGGGGATTTGTTTTCCTTGCCAGTTCATCTCTTTCACAAACAAATACCAGCTACTGTTAACGTACAAAATGTCAGAAATTTAGCACAAGACATAGATCTCTAATTCATTTACATACCTCTGTATTTCCGTTGTCACGAACAATAAGTTCTTCCGTAATGTCATCTTTATTTAACTAAAGAATGATTAAAGGTATTTGTGAGCATCCAATTTTTAAACATTATATCTATATAAATTCATGTGGGTATGATTTCGTGGTACACTGGCCATAACTTCTGTGGATAAAATAAAGCACTGGTAACTGACCTGTTTTTTACTCAGTATTATGAGGAGGCACCTTTGCGATCCATGCCCGAAATTGCTGACTTGGCTGGGTTTGTTGAGCCGGTGCAGCAACGCTTTTACCAGCCTTTGTAATAACAATGCTCATTAATGGCGCCCAACACACGTACCGATTAGGGAATATATATATATATATATATATATATATAGTTTATTTGATCAACTATATTTGTGAGTGCAAATCATGTGACCCAGACATAGTTAAAACTACATTTATATTTATTTTCTTTACCTATGCCTTCAGTTAAATGATTTGCACTCACAAATATTGTAACTGATCAAATAAACAAAAGGGCATTACAAAAAAAGCGTGTTATTTCAATTAAACACTTTGCAGTAGCAAGTCAATGACTATGATTGGCTCTCCACGATAAAATGTAAAGAGTACGAAACAGCGTGTAGCAAAATAAGATACCCGATCACATCATAGAAGTATAACAAAACAGAGGTTGCAAATCATAAATGCAGTCAATACCAATGACAGGCTAAAAAACCTAAAAAAACAAAACAAAAAAGCTTGGTCTACCTGCTATGTCTCTACAACACTTTTTGATATAGCTTCATTTCCCTTCAAGTTTCATGAAATGATACTCTTTAATATTAAATAACCTTAATGTTCTACCACTACCCACCACAAAAGATTCAGGCACTGCTGCCAGTATAACTTGGTATGGCAAAAGTTAACTTTTCCCTACAAACTGGTAGCACTCTGCACTCCCATCAGTGTGGAAGAAATAAACAATTAAATTTATAAGTTGGAAAAAATGAGCAAATACTTTATCACACAGGGCGTAAGAATTATGACGATAAATTTCATCGTATAAATGTTTTTAATACCTGTTCTCTTAATTCCGACAGCAAAAAAGTCCGTTGCGATTTCATTTTCTCGACCTTTCCCTGCAATATGTAAATAATTTAACATCATTTGAAGAACATTTCTAAACAGTGTTGTGAAAATATAATCCGTAGCAAAACGTTTTGTTGACGACGTTTTAGATAACAGGGCCGAAGAAAATATCGAGGCCAGGCCGGAAAAAAATTAAATAAAATTGATACAGTTTGGGTTATCCAAATGTGCGATAATATGCTGGAACTGACCAACAATCCACGATTAATAAGGTCACGTGTTCGATCATTCAGTAAACCAACTGTGGTTCTTGTCCACATTTCTGGCAAACGCAATTATTCTCAAGACTGCATCTTTCCTCAGTTCTTCAGAAAGCTATCTTAAATGCAGCACTAAGTTTGCAATGTTCTTCCCCCATTATGACCTGGTTCCAGTTTCGAAAGCACTTGTCTCCAAAAATGGTAACTGCGATTGGCAACATTAAGCTGGCTTTCAAATCTACACTGTAAATACATAAAACCCAAAGTCGACCTGTGGCTAATTTTTAAACAATTCATTTTTCCGTTCAATCCGAGCAGAAAAGTCCTTCTTTACCTTATCACTTCTAGTTCTCAAAAATTTGTTTTCAAAATTAAAAACTAGAGCCGACTGCTTAGCTGAATGGTCATTAAAAATGTAGACACTGGTTCGAACATATTTCCCTGGAATTGTATTTTTCACTCCATTTTCTTTGAAACCCTTTATCCTGTCCTGTAATGTTGTTTCAAAATCTAATTGGAATAAATATAGTGCTATATTCAGAGAAATCACCTTTAAGCCTATTTCAAACCGAATATACCGGTATGATACATACCAACAGCTCCCTTATCCTCTGAACAACAGGTTCATCAGCATGTGCTAAAAGCAAGCAAAACGATAAAACGAGAATGGGGTACATTATAATAAAGTAAAAAAATAGAGTATAATACAAATAGTAAAATACAGTACAATGTAATATAGAATCTACAGTGAAGTACAAATTTAGTGAGTATAAGTATAAAGCTATGCAGTGTGGTAAACGAGAGTAAAATGCAGTATAGTACAGAATACGCACAACCGGCAACCATAAAAAGATTTTTCCATGTAATCTGGGGCGGCACTAAAGAAAGCACCATAAATGGCTTCAGAGAAAAAAAGCAATCACGTGCAAAACGCAATATTCCATTGTTACAAGGTTTCATCACAAAAATATCTTATGTTGACAACTTAATTTGGATTTAGTAATTAAAATTATACAAAAATTCATCAATCAAAGAAAATTAATTCCAGAGTCGCATGTCTCGGAAATTGAAAGTAGTTCATAGCCTTTTAACTACTTCTATTTAGATTAGTGTGCATCAGCGAGAATCTGGTGAGTGAACGAAAAAAACCGAAGACCCTTGCGTACCATGTACATAAATTTGTACAGTACAGTGAGTTGTTAAGGGGAAAGGTGTTCTTTTAATTGTCAACTGTTTTATCAACACTTCATGATCTAAAAAAAACAGCGCATGCAACTGAACTGATGTGCAAGATGGACTGCGCAAGTCGAAGTTACTTATTAAAGGTCTGCAAAGTCAACTTATAATGTTAAAACAACAAACGCAAATTGCCTGGCCTTAAAAACAGATTAATCAAACTGCTTATCGTTTCCTATTCTATCTTCCTAAATCATGTTTTTCATGTTTTATTAATCTTCTGTGGTGAAAAGTCATAGGCAGCCCTCTGGTCACTTCTTCACAATAACCCAATAACATTTTTCAAAAAGCCATCGTCCAGCAACACAAGTAATACTGTTCATAATTATGTAAAACTACAATTTTGACATATACTGTGAACGTATACACCTCAATTTCGCAGTAAAATGTTAAATATAAATACAAATATTTATGGAGAACATAGTACATACCATCGATAACATTCTGCGATGGTAGTGATGCAAGAACATCTGAGGGCGGGCCTCGAAGAAATTTAAGCATTGGCCTGTGACTCTCGTAATGTTTCATAACTTCTAACTTTGTCTTTTCCTGCAGAAAGAAAATCGAAGTTGATTTGTATCAGCAGTAATTTTTGAAGACATACGTAAAAACAATTCGATAATCACTTCAGTTCCAACCCAACACAAGTGAAAGAGGGAATAGAAGTGATCATTAATTAATTAAGTATGTAAGCTTTGATATAATTTATTTTTTCCTAGCATTTACAAGTAGAAATTAATCGGTTTCCATCAAGGAAACAAGGTTTACAAAAATAAAACAATTGAAAATAAAATAAAATACAGTAAAACCTATTAGATAAAATAATTGAAGTTCGTACAGTCATTTCGAGACCTAAGCAATTTGATTGGTGTGGATAATCACTAATTCTTTCCAATATTGTCAAATATCTTAAACTGCGAATATATAATTTACATTTAAAACTTTAAAAAAATTTCCAAATTTTCACTTTACCACGAGAACAATCACTTGCATTTTGTTAATGTGAATATTAATGTCTTTTTCATCAAACCCGGCGTCTTTTAAGTAATCTCTAAGGCACTTTGGCATGTATCCAAGTGATCCTACAATGATCGCTACCATTTTAAACTTGCAAGTTGGGTACATGAGTTGCATGCTTTGAACTAGGGGACGGTAATTCTTGAGTTTCTCCTGAACTTTGCTGCTGATATTGGTGTCTGCTGGATAGTTGACCTCTATAATCGAATTTTTTTTATTAGTATTGTCCCATACTAGTAAATCTGGCTCGTCATGTGGTACTTTCATTATTGTTCTTATCGGTATGTTCAACCAATATTCAATGTTGTCGATGTTTTTAATGTATATGGGGTTTCTCGAAAATCTGTATACGTGTTCTTGGTGGTTCTTTCAAATTATTGCTTTAAGAATGTACTTTGCCAATTCGTCATGTCGGATTGGTAGGTAGCATCTAGCAGACATCAAAGGACAGGAGCTTATAATGTGTGGAACATCCTCGACCACAGCTTTGCATAATCTGCATTTGTTTCTAATCGATGGAGTTTGACTTTGATCATTTTGCCTTTTGTATTTGCAGGTATTTCGTGGGAATTTCTTGGTCGATTATCTCTTTAAGGTGTCCAGCAAATTGTGAAGTCATACTGCTGTTCTTAGTTCAGGAATGGCTTAGCTGTGAATCGATTCTTTTACCTTTTGAAACAGTTCTTTTAAAGTAACCGTGCATTCTCTTATTTCTATATCTTTCTTCCTGTTTTGTTGTTAAAACAGTGCTTATCTTTCTGCCTAACAATTTTGGTTTTTCAAGGGTGTCGCTAGTAATTTTATAGCTTATAAGAAGTTCTTGTGAAAGTCTGACGATGGATTCTTTTTCATCTCATAAACGTATTTCAGTAATTCATTACGCTTAGAGTTCAGTTTCAGGTGTTGGTTGATCGAGACTATATTGCTTTCGAAAAGGTTCTTAATACTTTTAAGTCCTCTACCGCCTTTTGTTCTACTGATGTATAACTTATCGACATCACAGTTGGGGTGAAAGTTGCCGGTCATCAACAGAGTTTTCCTTGTCTTCATATCAAGTTGTTAAATATCTTCAAATGACCATTCAAGTATCCCTATTGATGGTGTAATTATAGGGACAGCAAAGGTGTTGTGTGCTATGGCTTTGTTGTAGTCCGATATTTCTGATGACTATGTCTTTTTTACCCTGGTAAGATACTCCTTCGTAATCTTTCCTTTGTTTAATGGACCTTCGTAGGTGATGTTTTCGTCGATTCCCAGGTACTTATAACTGTCTCCTTTATAGAGTGGTGAAATTACTAAGCCATTAATTGTTATTGGATCACCATCAACGGCTTTTCCTTTATGTATATGTAAAACAACACATTTATCAGCCCCAAATTTCATTCCTTTGTCATTTGAAGATATGGTAGTAATATCGAGCTGCTGTTTTAAACCTTTCAAAGTTGTTGAGAATAGTTTGAGATAATCCATAAAGAAATTATGGGTGCGTTGGTGGTTTCGTAGTTTCCCATAGGTGTATCCTTTGGTGTACTGGAGCAGATGTGATAGTGGGTTTAATGACAGAACGAATAGGATGACTGATATACTACTGTCTCCTTGGTAGATTCCTTTGGAAATTTTAATGAAGTCGCTTATGATTGATTTGTTTACTCCATGAAGGCGGGGTTTCGCAAACCATGATTTAGTAAGGTTTTTGATAGCAATTATCAGGTGGTCAGCCACCTTTGCAAGTTTCAACGCCAGAAGTAACCATGAATGTAGAATGGACTCGAAAGCTTTCTTGTAGTCTAATCATATAAAATACAACGACCTTAAAATTGCGGTAGAACGTATGTGGAATTTGAAAACAACCGTGGTGTCTGTAGTTATTGGAGCATTAGGTGTCATAACCAAAGGCACTGATCCTTATGTAAATAAAATACCTGGTGATCTTTCTCTACCTGAAATGGAAAAGGTTACCTTAAATGAAAATGTTCGCATCCTTAAAAAAGCACTCTCAACCTCTTACCATAATCATTTTTATCATCGTTATCATCGTCATTATCGCCATTATCATCATTATCATCATATCGACATCACCGTCGAAGGCACAGTCATAGTGATTATTATTACTGTCCAAGTCGCCTTAAACGAACATTATCAAGGGATATCCGAAATTCAGAGGAATCAAATAAAAATAAAAATTACCTACCGCTTTATCATGTGCTTCCCTACACTGTTGAACATCTTTTAAAAGTTTTGCTGCTTCCTCTGATATTTCAGCCTAACAAAGATGAATCAAACGAAAGCTAAAAATTGCGGAGGGAACGAACTATTATTGAAATAGTGGTAAAAACAATTAGTGTTATTTGAAAGCGTCCCCAACCTCCTCTAATCATACCTTGCGTATTCTTAGTATGTTTCAGTATGTCTGTAATATTCATGACCGGTTCCATAGTAGCGCGTAGGATTAAAGTGCATTTAACATGACATTATGAAAAGCATTAGCATTAAGCAATCCCAAGTGTAAATGGCTCCGCGTATTTTTCAACAAATATTTCATCGCACCAAGCTACAACCTCATCTTACAGAGGCACACACAAAGACAACTGACGCACAGGCACTGACACACAGATACAAAGACACAAAGACATAGAGACACACTATCACTCACTCACACACAAACACAAGCAAAAACAAATCCTTTGGGACTTAAGTTGTTTTCGCAGATTATAAAAAATTCCTGAAGGACTAAATTAAATAACCTCGAATAGGGGAGTCTCAGTCCGTTAAACGCAATAACAAAACAGAGCCTTCCCAACAAAGAAAAAGCTTTAGGTAATTTAGAATGACAAACAGTGTATAAAAAACAAAAGGGAAAACATACCTCTGATTCTTCGTCTTCGTTAGCATCATCCAAACCGCTTTTGATATTGTCCATAAGCAATTTTAGTTTTGATGAAATTTCCGTTAGCTCTGTAATTGTAAGGAAAATTTTAGCACACATAAACAAAAAGCTGGAATATACTAAATAATAGCAACGGCATTCCGTGTACCTAAAATTTTTGTTTATGCTCCAATTATACGCACTAAATTTATTTTAAAAATCAAACGTACTTCATGTACAGATTTTCAAACATTGATAAAAGCTGTATTACATATTACTCTCTGTTGCAGCGCATTGGTCTTTGGGATCCAGCGATAAGTCTCCGTAGATCGCCAGGACCTCCTTCACGTTACAACTGTTTCATATCACATTAAATTATGTTATATATTATATTATATTATATTATATTATATTTTACTACATATTATATTATTATTATATTATATTATACTATATTATATTATATTAAATTATATTATATATTAGGTTATATTACGTTCCATTTGTTGAGTAGAAGTGTAATCAAGGTGGAATTTAGTCCAAGTCCGGCCATACCAGACGAAGAGCATATCATGTAAGGAGATAAAGAGGATGAGCATAACATTCTGTTTTCCAAACACTGAAAAAAATTTACCCACAAACACCGTTCCTAACGCTGTTTCACTTCTTACTTAGGANATATTATATTATATTATATTATATTATATTATATTATATTATATTATATTATATTATATTATATTATATTATATTATATTTTACTACATATTATATTATTATCATATTATATTATACTATATTATATTATATTAAATTATATTATATATTAGGTTATATTACGTTCCATTTGTTGAGTAGAAGTGTAATCAAGGTGGAATTTAGTCCAAGTCCGGCCATACCAGACGAAGAGCATATCATGTAAGGAGATAAAGAGGATGAGCATAACATTCTGTTTTCCAAACACTGAAAAAAATTTACCCACAAACACCGTTCCTAACGCTGTTTCACTTCTTACTTAGGAGACTGGAATGAAATATTTAGCATTAAAATACTATTTTTACGGTGTTTAGCCGGACCTTTTTAATACTATAACTCTTCTCCGTTGAAAAAGGTATTTTTCTATATTAACCCTCATCGTTTCGCAATTTTTTCCAACTAGAAAATTACCTGTAATTGACTTGTCCACTTTCTCTAGTCCACCATCATCAGCCTTAAAAGTTTTCATCTTTTCTGCAAGGTTTTCTGAAAGAAGAAATGGGTAATAACTAATTAACTACAGTGTCTGATTAATTGATTGCCTAATGATGGGTTAGATACAACTGAAAAATATTATGCATTAAACAATGACAATATTATACTACGCAAGGGTGATTATAATGTACACGTGGGTTTGCTAATATGGCTGACTGTATGACAGATTGATACTATGAAGCAATGGGTTATAACTGATTAACTACAATGACTGATCAATTGATTGATTGGTGATGGGTTAGATACAACTGAAAAATATTATGCATTAAACAATGACAATATTATACTACGCAAGGGTGATTATAACGTACACGTGGGTTTGCTAATATGGCTAACTGTATGACAGATTGATACTTTAGCAAACTATTCGAGTCCTAAGGCAAAATAAACAAGTCTAAACCAAATTTTTCCCCGTGGTCATCCTTCTGAGTGTGTATCCGTTTATCTTAACTTCATTTGAGTTCCTTTAAGTCAAGTAAAAGTTTGCTAGAATTACTAATTGCAAAAATTAAATACACAGTAAAAAAGGATTAAGTGAAAATAAGCGCAATTTTTTCCCTACAGAAATGGCAATGGAGAATTTCACAATGAGTAAATGAAAATGCGTAAAACACTGCATTGAGGTAGTCGGAAGCCAAAACTCAGTTAGTCCGCTGGCACAGGCTTAACATAACCAGAAGCAGGGTCTGCTAGCTGTCAACATTTTCGGTGTTACTCATAAAAATAAGACAATCAATACATACTATAAATAGTAACGTCTGTATATGCATCTATTGTTTTAAAAGGCAACAGAACAACAAACTGAAGCTGGTCATTCATCAATTTCCCCTTCCAATAAATTACTATATCAACAATGATCAAGACATTTACACAAAATGTCGTTGGCAGAGCACCTGATTCTGAAAGACAAAAGCAAAGATCTGGAACCAACTGGGTACACCCTATAATTCAAATTGAATTTTCTTTATAGCTTTAAATCCCCCTCCCAATTCTACTTTGCCAATATTCACGGTTTTCTATTATACCAATTAAAGGAAAACAAGCAAACAAAAAAAAACCTACAAAAAATAATTTGCATGAAACATGTACAAAAGCTGACTCAAAATTACCAGGAAGCTTTTCCTCTTCTGGGTTTACTAATTCATCAATATGCATTGACGCCAAGGCCTCACTGTAACAAAGAAAAATTGCATTATTAATAACATGTCAAATTAACGTTGCATAAACACTATAGTAATTCCTATGACTTAAAAAGCAGTTAATCATTAGCTTTGTAAATTAATTAGTACAAACAATGAGATAACGGCATAATTACCAGCCACAAAATGTACAGGTCCTAATCATAATATTAGTAATAACAACAATAACAATATCAATAACAACAATAACAATATCAATAACAACAATAACAATATCAATAACAATAATAACAGAAATTAAAATCATAGAGAAGTCAACGACCAGAAATTGAATAATGACTGACGGTATCATGGATTTTACAGCAGATCCAAGGGACAAGGAGTTACGTGTTGAAGGTAGCGAAAGGTTTCACTCAAAGCAGTACAGAGCATTTTTTATAAAAACAGTAGAGACGCATGACAAAAATTGGGCATGGGCATGAGCATGAATGCGAAGAAAATTAAAAGAAGCTAATAAACGCATCGATAGCAGGAGTACATGTTTAGGTTTTGCGAACAAACTGTATTACGGCCAATGGAGGAAGATAAGGTCGACAACTGTAATTGTGTGGGTTGTGTAGAAAAAACGGTGCGACGGTGTATCATATTATGTTTGAATGCACACAGTTGGCACAAATGGAATACACGACCAGGCGACAAGATAAGGTTGCTGCTGTCCTACAATGGAGGCTTAGTAAAGAGTGTGGCTTTAAATGTAGCAGAAGCTAATATAATCACCAGGGGGCAGAAGGCAAAGGACAAAAGCGATTAAAGTTATTAAAAACGAGCTCGTGAGACTTTTGTGCACACAGATAGGCACCAAGGTAAAACACTACTGTCCACACATTGTGCTAATTAACAAAAAAAAGGGTGAGAAAGCTACCTGATGGCCATTGCTTACATATTAAATACAAGAATACTGATAAAGGAAAACAAAAAGAGAGGCAATAATTATAAAAATCTTGAGTATGAAATTTTGTCTGGTAAGTCTGGGAAAGCGTGTTTAACTGAGTTGTAGTGGTACCTGTTATCACCGGGGCATTAAGATGTGTAGCTGGCAAAATTCCACAAACATTTTAATCAAATGGCTACGACTTAGACACTGAACTGGTCAGGTGGGCAGGACAGACGCTCGATGATCAGGAACGTTGTGGAATACTAGTTAGAAAAGGGATCAAGAAAATCTTGTCATCGTATGCTTTTATGCTTTTACGTAAAGGTTGATACTAAAAAACACAACAACAACAACAATAATAATAATAATTATTATTATAATAATTATAATAATAATAATAATAATAATAATGAGTTGTTGTCATACAACAACAACCGCTTGAGCAATGTGCCTTTCCTCACTTGTTGTGAGGCGCCACTTGCAAGGTTGAAGTGATGTTTCCATTTTTATTTGGTTATTTTATCTCACTCTTGTGGCTACAGTACATGTGCCTGCATTCAACTTTCCTGGCTTGTTGTTGGGCGCTGAATGTGGGTTTTTCACCCATCCATCACTAGATGGTGTGTAACCACTCGATAATAATAATAATAATAGTGGAAGGAAAAAGGAACGCATGATCAGTTCAATAAAGAGATGCAGGAATCAAAGGATGCTGAGCAGTCATGGAAGTAGCTGAAAAAAGCTGATTTAAAGATAAAAACGGTAGTAATGGTAATAGTAGAAGTAGTAGTAGTAGTAGTAGTAGTAGTAGTAGTAGTAGTAATAGTGGTAGTAGTAGTAGTAGTAGTAGTAGTAGTAGTAGTAGTAGTAGTAGTAGTAGTAGCATGGTGGCTATAATAATTGATGACTAACACTATGACAATCTTCGACCCAAGCCATTCTGATATTTGTGTAAATCAAAATTGTCATATTTTAATTAACTAACTATATTTAGACCTTAATCTATTTTTGCATTCCCACGCTGGTCTCTTGCTTAGGGTCCTAAGGGTTGTAGAATCGAATGCATTCACGGATTGGGACAGCAAAACGTTTTTAATAATAGTATATAGTATATCAAGGTTGTATCTATGTTAAAAGTAAGAACTGTGTTAAAAATACCTGAGACTACTGTCTTTCCCTTCAATTTCTGTCGAAATTGTTCTCAAAAGCTTGGCTTTTTCTTCACTGTAAATGAGAAAGTAACGAGTAACAGGCTTTTAGAAAATACTTACAAAAATAAATAAACTCCAATAGTAGTAAAAAGAAAGCATTACGATCACTTTAAACCTATTACTAAGTTACCAAAGCCCATGGTAAACTCTTCCAAACAAGTGACGGATTGCGGCGAAGGTTAGCAGCTGCGATTATAATTGGCAGCTGTGGTCAAGGCTAATGACTTTTTTGATGATGGGTGCAGAACAAAATTAGCAAATTATGAGACCTTGAGAAAAGCCTCGCTGTAAAACACAGAAGAAAGAAGTCAACAAAGTAGCCCGGTAGAGCATAAGAGTCAGATCTAGCGTTGCCATTTATATCATCTCCTCTAGCAAGATAAGGAGCATATGTAAACCACTGAGGCAAGATCCATGCTATTGTAGAATTTACAGAGCTGGGCCTTTGAATGAAAAGAGAAGCCCTTACTAACGAGGATAGAAATGCCAATCTTCCGATGGGCCCAAACGGATACCTTTCAGGGCATATGAAATTAGTGTTAAGGTTGGAGAGGAAGGGATCAACATGCCGCACCAAGGAAGTAACCACTCATTTAGTCTTTACATTTCTTGGGTTGCTTCTACGCAATGAACTGTGTAGAAGCAGCCCAAAAATGTGAAGTAAAGTTAAAGCCAACAAGACAGCATCACGAAAAGACAAGAAGGAATGGATTGGAAATATAACAAAAGACTTGAATAACCATAGTCTCGGGTTGGATAATGTAAGTAACAGTTCCTTTTACCTCATGGCCTGGAAAGCAGGAAATGAAAAAGAACGGCAAGAGCAATCTATGTATATTTATCTAGGTATAAAAAATGGTATGTAAAATTAACAGTCTTTGGTCCCACTAATGCCTTTCGAGTCTCACTGAAAAAAATTTATACAAGCACATTCATAAAAATCTCAAGTCCAAAAACCCCCCAATCCATATCTTTTATTTTAGCGAGCTTGAATATGGGCTTTTAACTCAACATATACGAACACTCATACTCTCTTAACTTTCAAGTGTTTTTGCTGGCGTAAAATCCTGTCCAAAAGGAGTAAACTTGAATGTGTTGTATGGAGATTTGAAAAATAAATTGCAATAATCTTCGCCTCAAAGCAATGACACATTAAAATGCTAGCTTTACAAAATTTCATAGTTCTAAATCAGAAACACTGACGACAATAAGAAGTAAATTCTGAGAAAATTACTTCTTTATTTATTGAAACATGGAGCCAAGTCAAAGTTATATAATTTTTCTTGTGAAATAAAATAATGACCCTTTACTTATATCACCTGGTTTTCTTATATCTGCACTTCTTTACTTGAACAAAATAATTTATTCATGAACTGAGTCAATTGGCATCTTTTATTTCCACTTTTTTACCTGAACCGTGTGGTTGACTGTTCATCTATATCAGCTGGTAATTTTCATTTTTTCACATTTTTCACCTTTTTACCTTAACAGATCCGCTCTTTACGTACAAATCACAACCTCACAAAATAAAAGATAAGGGGTTCGAGCCCTGCCATGAACTTAAAAGTACTGTGCCAAACTTCTTTCCGTGTAAGACGTAGCGAAACTAGATAGAACTCGGAAAAGGGTAAACTAATAGATAAAATATTATTAACATTTGTGATAAGGGGAAGGGGAATCACGTTAATCGTCCTGTACTAAAGCGGTTCTAAAATACAAAGAAACTCGGTCAAAATGTCACTGCAGAATAAAAACAGCTCAGACGTTTGTGTACAGTTTGAAAGTGAAAGCGGCTCAAAGACTTGGTAATGAAACTGTGAAAATAAAATGTATTTTGTGACCTCGTGTAATTAACGGGTTTTTTAACCAAATGTGAAAATTTATCAACCAACCTGTACATTGATGAAGCTTCGTGAGCCCTCATTGGAATTAGCCTCTGAAAAATGTCTTGTACGCTAGGATCATTGTATGAAAAAGGCATTGCTTTCACTAGTGATGCACCTGAAAACAGCAAAGGCGCAGCTTAATGGAGTATATACAGTAAAAAAAGTAAGCAATAAGAAAAAACAATAAGGTATTTAAGACCATCGGGAGTGTTAAAATCTGTATCAGAAATGAGAAATTACAACGCTTGATATGACTGGTGTTTAGAAAAAATAAGAAAACAGCACACTTTCATCATCATCATCATCATCATCATCATCATCATCATCATCATCCTCATCCTCATTTTCGTTTGAATGTTAACTTTTTCGTCTTCTATGAAGTTCGACGGTCAATGAAAGCGTGGCCAATTTCTTGGTCCATCCATTTGTCACTGTTTGAAATTCCAAATTCCCGCAAATTTTCTTCAAGACATCTTTCCACGTATTTTTTTGCTGACCAGACGAAACATATTTGGCAATTTCGATACTTTAAATACGACCAGGTGATCTTTCATTACCTTTCCTTCTCACATGTTCATACCACCTAATACGTCTGGTTTTAGACAGATTCTTCTCATCTCTACACTTTGAACTCGATCTTGCAAACAGTAACCAGGCATATATCTCAGCATTCTTTGGTCACTTTCAATTTGATGTTTCGAGATAGCCCACGTTTCTGCTCCATACGACAAATCGGACCGTGTGTACACCTTATACGTCTTAAATATTAACATACCAGCCGAATCAAGATTGTCTGAAAAAAATCAATCCTTTGAACATTTGATTGCAAAATGCATAAAAAATAGATCCAGAAACATAAATGCCATTGTAAGCCCGTGACCGTAGGGCTCAATCACTTTTAATGCTGATTATTATCGGATTAAATTATTAAGAATGGTAGATGTTAGCAAACCGAGGGAAAAACCAATTGTTAAAGTAGGGAGGTCTTTATCGTATAAGTACGAATATAACATTTAGTACTGCCGGTTTGATCCATAAGCGTTGCAGCGACTACTATTATGTGAAAGAAATTTTGTCTTACGGTGAATAGTGCATCAAAGCCATAACTCTACTTAGCGAGAAATTCCTTCGCTCTCTCCAGCGTCATATTTTATAACTGAATATCTACTGTGATCCAAGCGAGTGAAATTTTACAAATTCTCTATCAAAACGTAATGATTTTATTGCAGCTTGCATTGTTTCTAACGTTACTTTAAATGTTTCAGCTTTTGGTTTTAGGCTTCTTGGTCCCAAGTTTTTACTTCTTAGTCAACACCTCGATGATAGCAGTATCTCAGTTTTTACAAACTTTCCTATGAAAATTTTATATTAATTAAATAAAAAAATAAAAATGAATGCCTGAATAGAGGAAGAAGTAGATACATTCCATTTAAATCGTCCGAGGATAAACTCTTCAGTATCAGTATGAAGAAAATTTCTATTGACACTAAAAGCGTTCACAGGCAGAATATACATAATGTAGTTATTTGGGTACAAATGCGCTCGACCAACTAAAGCAATTCAATATCCGAAAAGTTACAAACAACCAAATGTGTATTTTTTAAAGAATTACAAGCAAGATATGCAAATAATTAAACAGGTGACAAAATGGCCTGGCTACCCTAGACCCTTCTCTCTACAATGTTGTGGTCTGAAAGTGTCTCTTTGCTACTTACTTAAATTTCCTTGCATAAACAAGTAAAAATAATTAAACGTACTTAAGCCGCAAGATCTCAATTTATGCCCTGGCAATCAAGAGCGCCATGACAGTGACGGAAACGGGTTAAGAGTTCAGTCCCAAGAAAAGCATATTTCTAGCTTTCCAACTTTCAGAATTCAATTCATTTTATTTATTTGCAGTGCAATAATGCAGTCACCAGCAGTGTGATATAGTCGACTCTGCTATTTACTGTTTACGAAACCTTGTTTGGGTAAACGTAAAAACTAATATTGCATTTATACATTTCCCTACATTCGAGACTGTACTAAATCAAATACCTTTGATTTCTGGGAGTTTTTCAGGTACAGGTACCGACTGGTGGTATACGAAATCATTGTCCTTCACGGCTCCCTCAACCCTATTAAAGAAACAAAAACAAAATTTTGCAAACACAGTCTTAATTAAACACAGAATTAATAATCATGAATATTCAAATTATGTTCTTTGCTAAGGCATTTAAACGGATTACGAAGTTTTCTTTGGCATTCTGTACTCCAGTACTTACTCTGCACGATTACCAACATCTGGATGGTTCTATCAAAAATAGGACACAACTTCACTCGCACAATAACAAAGGATTGAACCTAGTAATTCAATAACTGAAAACAGTTTTGAGGAGTAACCCTCAGCTGAGCCAAAAGGGCATGGGGAATGAACTACTACTATATCCAGAACAGAGTGTTCCAGACGAATCAAGGAAAAGTTGTTTCGAAGATTTCAAAAACGAGTCAGAAATAAGAGTAAGGTCAGAAAGGGAAGTGAGTCAGAGGTTGAAGTGAGGTGAAAACGAGAAGCAAACAGACGCACTTAACCAACACTGTAAGACATTAATAGATTCTAGTTAGTTTTCCTATCCCTTCTGTCTGTAACCCATTGCATGGTAGACAAAGTAATAATTCGACGCCAAGTTATCAAAAATTTATACCAATGCTGCCACATATAAAATTATTATTCCTTATCTTTTCTCAAGGCTTCCAATGTTGCCTTTCAGATCGCTTCAGACACCCCTAACTGGTCATTACCTGGCAACGCGACAATTTGGCAACCTGACACCAACTTTGAATAAGATTCGTTAAGCTTAAGCTTCCTTTGCATTTCCTTTATTGCAGTGAGTTGAGGTGAAATCAAACATTGTCCCTGCCCTTTTGACGTCATGCCCGGCTTGACGGCATTCAAATCTTACTGACTTGATTCAATCTGTTCAGTTTTTATCTGCGTAATGAACTTTAAACTTTCAATATTCTTTCAAAATTTTTCACAAAAACTAGGAAATATAGAACAGTTAACTGAGACCCCGAGGAACAGCACTGTTCTTCCCAAAAAGTTACCACATGCCTGTTTAACGTCGTCCCTTCTGTGGTAAACTCTAATGAAATATATCATACGAACAAAATAAAAGTTTAACGCCACTAGTGGGTTTGAGTACCGTTAACTCTAATTCAAAAAAACAATTAAATTGGACTCAAGTTTAAGGAATAAAAACAAAAGATACTATCATGGATGTCCTGGAAGAAATTATTACCAAAAAATTGTCAAAAAATTGGTAAAGTAAGAAGATTATGGGAAGGAGAAAGAAATAAGGTGGAAGAACTGAGATGGAAGTTATAAATAAAAGTAGGATACGGTGGGTGAAGAAAAGTGAGTAAGGGGTAACGAAAAGCAATGATAGTAAATTGGATTACCAGAACGAAAAAGGAGGTGACGGAAGTGATGGAAAAAGATAAGAGCAAAGTATGGTGTGAAAAATAGGGTTTTATGAATATGCAGATAAAAACACTTACTTGTTACCAATGACATCCATGATAAATTTTGTTGTTTCTATCACCTGGTCTGGTTGACCCTAGAATAATATTAAAATTGGGACTATTCAGAATATTCAAAGTAATTATCAATTTGAATCACGTGTGCTACCTTAAAACAATGCTTCACTTTAAAGTATTAATGACCCTCAAAGATAAAAACTAAGGCAATCAATTATTGTAACTCTTTATTACTCCAATCTCTTCTTTCTTGGCTGTATAGCGTCTAGAACAAGACACCATTTTAAGTTGGTAACTTTAATTCTCAAATTATCTTTATGTCATTTAGACAGATAATGCTAATTTGTAATCTAACTCCATTTATTATTTTCGGATTCCTTGGAAAAATCCCGTAACATATCACAAACAAGTTGATTCAAAGTGTAAACAAAAGCAACAAGACCTCCAATGGTTGGGCGGTCAAATGGGCTAATATGCTCTCCCATGACCTGCCCTTTAATTTTTTTTACATTTGCTTGGGTGTTAAAGCGTGTGTGTGTGTGTGTGTGTGTGTGTGTGTGTGTGTGTGTGTGTGTATGCGCGTGTGTGTATGCGTGTGTGTATGCGCCCCTTTTAGTTATTGTACAGTCAGTGCTCAGTCACAGCTCCTTCATTTTCATTAATATATTTTTTGTCCATTATATGAAAAAGTGGAGTATACAATAGCTCCTATTGGTAAACGTTACATATAAAAATTTCCAACATAAAGAACAAAGTCAGTAGAAACAATGTCACAAAACTGCCTTTGTAGAAGCCAGCTTTACAAAAATAAATACGTCGTTAAATGTAGAACCATGGATACATTTTCTTGGAAGCGTAAAATATCCAGAATTTTCGTCACGGATTATTCGGACTGAAATACATACTCAATTGCTAGTGTGTGGCACTGGAAAAAATTTACTACACACACAATTTGTCTCAGGCTTTTTTTGTCGTCCCTTTTCTTTTTCCGTGCATCTTTATATGCTTTCTGATCTTCTGATCAGTTGCCCGACTTTACTTACAAGACTTTTTTCAAAAAAAAAGATGTTTTTTTTTTAAATTTTTTTTACCACACTAACCACCTACAAGCATAGACTGCTCTGTCAAAGAGCATTAGTTCCGTCGAGTAAATTACAAACCTCTCGTTTTTCAAGTCCTTTTTACAATTCGTCAATACACACTCAAATGCTCACTTTAATTGATTCCTGAAATCTACTGAATTCCGATAAGAGATGAATGTGGTGGCAAGCCGAGGTAAAGCACAAGAGAATATACACATTTTGAATAAAAAAATTAATTGCCCTGGTGGTATTTTTGTAGTTTTCTAAGATGCTATCTGTTATTTTCATTCAAGCGTTGGTTGGCAGCTGGTACCAAATACATTTGCTTTCCTCTAAGGCACCGCCCTGAAAAATATTTATTCCATTCAAACAGCATATAGCGTGGTAAAGTAAAGAAAACCTTCCGTCCAATATCACAATGAAAGATGCCCACCCAAATCAAATACTAACCACTTCAAATAAAAAAATATAAGATTTTCTTTCACCCTATTTATGATCCGGAAACAATTCTATGGTGTTACTATGGTTTAACCAACACACAACTGTTTAATTCAGGTAAATTCGCTTTTCAAGGATTACGTCGAGCAACGTACCTTACTGGCCTTTAAAGCCTCTGCAATTTTATCAGAAGCTACTTTGAGAAAGCCAACCTGCAATGTAAAAAAAATAAAATTCCAGCTTTAAACTCCATAGATTTTATTTGCCGATAATGAATAATAGTCATTTTCTACAGTCTTCATACACAATTACTCTTTATCATTAATTTACCCAACAATGCAGTTACAAACATCAAGAAGTGGTACATGGCCAATAAAAACGAGTAGCTGGTTCAAATTGACATTTTTCACATCCTCACTATTTCCTACTGTTTATGTAGCTTCCTTTGTTCTTCTGAAATTCTTAAAAGAATACTGATGTATCCATATTTGCATTTTCCAGTCGATTTAGTTCCAAAAATGGTAAATATGTGAAATAATCCCGAAGATTTTTGCTAAATACGCACTTCTACAATTACCTATGTTTTTCTGTTTTAATAATTTAAGTCGATGCATTTGGAGTTTCAACTCTGCCAAGGACAGTAGAAACCTTGGCTGAAAAAGGATAGTTAACGGTGGGGCCAGGAAACCCACTCTGTGAAACCATCTGAGCTACAGAAACATCGACGACAACACAACAAACAAAAGACCTGGGAGAGGGAAGGCCTTCTGCAGGGAGGAGTATGACACTGCATCTGACCATCGTCTGATTACCGCAAACCTAAGGCTGAAACAGAACCGACTGGATAGGTCCTGAACGACGCAAAGACCATGGAGGAATAAAGAGTAACCTTGACCAACAGCTTTCAAGTCCTTTACGAAGGAAGGAGAGGGCTCATACATCCAGGTATGATGGAAGCCACCAAAGGAAGCACCAAATGAAGCACGTTAGTTGGCTCTTTGCAGCAAAATGTTTCAGCAGAGAGACTGGATCTTTGCAGAAATCTACAGGTAGATCCAGGGCCAGAAGAAGAAGCCGCATATTGAAAGGAAAGGGTAAAGTCTGATGGGCATGCAAAAGCAAACAGGGCAGTGAAGAGAAATGTCAGAGCAGATAAAAGGAATTTTGTTGAAGGGCTGGCACAGAAGGCAGAGGATGCAACTCCCAACAACTACATGAAACAATTGTACCATAGCATAAGGGAGTTGGCAGGGAAGGATAGGTCAGGAGAACAACCAGTCAGGAAAAAGGATGGCAATAGGCCGATGGGAGTTGAAGGGCAATTCAATAGGTTGGCCGAGTATTTTTAACAGTTGCTAAACAGACTGGCACTGTCAAATCAACCAGACATTTGAGAAGAGATTGACCTACCCACAGATTGCAGCAAAACAACAAAAGCAGAGTTCAGGAGCGCTGTAACAAAAGCCAGCAGTGGGAAGGCGCCACGCAAGACGAGATTCCAGTAAAAGCACGTAAGGCAGATCCAAACGTATGTGTTTTACCAGTTGTTTGAAAAGATCTGAGAAGAGGAAGAAACCCTGACAGATAGGAAGGAACGGCATCTGGTTACGATTTCCAAGAAAGGATACCTCAGTCATTGCCCAAACCATAGAGGAATCATACTCCTGTCCATTCCAGGAAAGCTATTCAACATAAGAATCTTTGAGAGCTTGACGGGACCAATGGACAGGAAGTTACGTGACCAGAAAGCAGGCTTCTGAAAGGACATGTCATTTTAATGCCTTATTTTATGCCAAGCATGCATCTCTAGTCTGCAGAATCCAGAAAACCTGTGAAATGTAAAATATGTAAACAAGCATTATAGTATGCGTCGTCAACTTGTAGAGTGCGAGTCACTGCAAGACAATGTAATACATATATGGTGCTGCTGCCATCTTTGGTATCAATACTTTTATCTTATTAATTGGTGCAATGAAGCCACCCAGTGGACTTCACTTCCACCCACGAGAGGGGTCATAGATAGAGCATAAAGTATTTGTATTGGCATTGCACTGACCAAAATGCAACTCTGCAGTTCAAAGAAGAAAAGACAATTCAATGAAACTCACGATTGTGTGGACAGTGAAGTACTGTGGAAACTGATGCGACATTACGGGGTTCCTATTTGTCAGCCCATAAGAAAGTCAAATGAGGGAATGTCGTGTCGACTTGTGCATGGTGGCCAGCTGATAAAGACCTTTGAGGTCAAGATTGGAATGAGGCAGGGATGTTTGCTCTTGCCATTTTTGTTTTTATTAGCCATCGGCAGGGTTATAAAAACCATCACCAAAGACAAGAAGAGCAACATTCAGTGGAACTTGTGGAGCCAACTTAATGGCCTTGATTCTCCAGACAATCTAGCTCTTTTGGGGCAAAAAGGAGGGGACTCACGCACAAGTAAAAACCAGGTTCGGCAGCATTTCTTTAGCTCAACAATATATGGAGCTTCAAAACCTTCAGCCAACAAGATCCATTTGTTCAACACTAACGTGAAGCCAGTGCTGCTGTATGAAGCAGAGAAGTAGAGATCCATCAAAGCCACCACCAGGAAGATCTAGGTATTCGTGAATCAGCCGGTGCGAAGGATTCTGTATTTTCACTGACCAGATACCATCAGCAACTATGACTTCTGGCAAAGGGCACAGCTGGACCCCATGGTTGAAAAAATTCTGAGGTGAACATAAGAATAGATGGGACACATCATAAGGTGGCCAGCACTTACCATCACCAGGCAGACCTGGACGTGGAACTCTCAAGGTAATAGAAAGCGAGGAAGGCCAAATAACACGTGGCGAATAGAACATAAAGCAGGCGTTTGGGAGTCAGGGATTTCATGGCGGCAGCTGGAGAAAGTAACGCTGTTTAGGAGACGCTGAAGGTGTGTCGTCGATAGGTTAAGTTCCTGGAGATCAAGGTAAGTAATTTTGCGTTTTTGGTGGTAATAATCCTGTAGGGCCTGTTTTTAAATAAATCAACATCAGCCTTGAAAATTTTTTTTAAGATTTCATAACCTTGACTATCAAGAATCGAAGGTTAAAGGTCTGAGGGTTAGGAAAAACCAAAGGTTATACTGTTGCACACATCTTTCTGCGGTGCAGGCTTTAAGGAGTATCTTTGTTTCATGAAATTAGACTGTCGGATGTACGTTCTGTAAGCTCAATTATAAGCAGATAGAGAAACTTTCACGTCGAAACTTTGGCTACATTTTGGTTATAGTAATGCAATATTATAAGAATATACTTTTAAAATGTTTGGGAATGACTTAATAAGTAGAATTTCCCATTTCTTTGGACCATTTCGTACGTCCGACAGATTTTAGGGCTAAATTTTAACTAAACTCTTGTCTTACATTGTGTATGAAAGTTATAACACAGTCAAAATATCAACTAAATGTATGAACTTTTCAGAATTGAAACTGTTTTTTCAGCTTTTCTTGACAAACACTTTGAAAGTAGAAGATAAAGGACAGCGTACATCCGACATATTTACATGGGCTATTGTAAGTCCAGAAATTCTTTTTAAAGGTTATCACCTAACCTGCTATCTTAATAGGGATTGCTTATCAACATAATTAAAATACTTATCAACACTAATACATAACATTCATCCCATTTTTTCGATTCTAACAGTCTTTTAAAAAAACTTGATCGTACGTCCGACAGTTTCAACATATATTGC